>WBOK01000300.1:0-81434 GCA_009289805.1 Alternaria gansuensis | reverse complement strand
TTTTCAAAAATACTTTATTAGCGCTTAATTAGTATACTAAGCTTAGCTAAATTAATAGTAAAAGTCTTTGCTACTTTAAAAAACTTAAGACTTTAAAAAGTTTAAAGTAATAAGGGCGTAGGCTATAAAATCAACTATAAGTGCTTATATAAAGATAATAAAAAGTAATAGCACTTTTACAATTCTATAGAATGCTACATACTTTTAGTAGTAATTAAGGCCTATATAAAATACTATTACAATATTAGTATAAAAAAGTAAAAAAGATTTTAGAATGTTTATACACTAACTAGTATAAAAAACTTTAAGACAAACTAGTTAAAGCAGTATACTGGCTTTTTCTAAAAGAAAAAAGTAAGTTAAAGGCTTTTTTAAGTAGTATTATTATATATTTAATTAACCTAGTGCTTCTTAAAGAAGACAACAGCTTAGGTATATACTATACTAGCAATTATAACGCTTATATATTATTAAAAAGTACTAGACTTAATAGTAAAGCTGTGTTATACTTAGTAAATAGTAGAAAACTACTTATACTAAGCTTCTTTATACCTATAAAGGAGGTAGAAATAGTAAAGGCAGGCACTTAGGCCTTCTTTATTAGTAAATAAAAAACTTTTATCTTTTACTAAGTTTTAAATAAAATATATAGTAATAAAACTAAAAACTTTACTATTATAAATATAGCAGTTTTTAAAAGTTCTTATTTTAATATTGTTTTAGAAGCTTGCTTACATAAAAAAAGAGTTTAGTACTTAAGCTTAAATAATATACTTTGCTAGAGTATACTTAGTAAGAATATTGTACTAGTATAGCTTGAATATTGTTTTAACCTCTTATTTTCTAAATATAAGCCTTTATTTTCTTATTTAAAGCTTAATATAAATATAATACTTTTTGTTTAAAGCTTATAGAAAACTTATCTAAAATGTAACTTAAAAGACTTTTAGTATACTAAAGTAGAGTATTTAAGTTTAAAAGCACTAAAAGTACTTATTAATATAGCTTAGAAAGTACAGGTTAAAAAAATAGCATATAATAAATATAAGTACTATGCTCTAACTTATACTAAATTAGTTATCTTAAGATAACTAAAAGAGCTTTTTTTTAACTATACTAGAGGATCTTATAAAACTTACCTAATATGCCTTAAAGTTTTCTAGGAAAGCAATAAATATAAGTTATAAAAAATACTTTTAGTAGTAAGCTTTATTTATATATAATATAAGCTAAATTTATTTTCAAAATTATAAAAGCTTTTTACTATTTTAAAGCTTTTATTAGTTAAAATTATATAGAATAATAATTCTTTAACACTTTCTTAGTAAACTATATTATAGTACTAAATATAATATAAAAAACGCAGTATTATAATTAAGCTATCTCTACTATATATATATAAACTAAATAGAGCTGCTATACAAGTAAGACAAAAAATAATAACTAAGTTAATTAAAATAAAAGTAAGCGTAAACTTGCCTAAGAAACTCTAGCTAGAAATTATTAAAGCTATAGTATAACTTTATAATATAAACTTATCTTACGCATATAGTTTGCGCTTACTAAATAAGCTTTTAAATTAATAAAGTAAAGAGTACTTTAAGTACTATAAACTAAAGCTTTTTAAAAGCTTTACAACAAATATAAAACTAAATTAAAGTAGTATATATAGTTATAGCTGCTACGCAAATTTCTTAAACAAAAATAAAGTAGCTAAGTAATATCAAAAAAGCTTTAAAACTTTTTTTAAAAGCTATATTAGTTATTTAGTAAGCTATAGAGCTTCTAATATATACTAAATATAAGTTCTAGCGCTTAACTAAGTTATTACAACGCGCAACGTTATATTTAATAAAATACTTTATTATAAAAAACGATATTATAAGCTGCTAAGGCAGGACGTAGTTTTTATAGTACACACTATTAATAATAATAAAATTAGTAAAGCTAAAGAAATACTTAAGCAGCTTATAAGTATTAGTTAAATATAGGTAATAATATAAAAGGCCTTATAGCTAATAAGGAATTAGCTAATAATAAAAACTGTAAAAAGCCTACTATAGTTTTTAATAAGCTGTACACTAAAAGTATATAAGAAGTGTTATGCTAACGCTTTTTAAAAAATTTATATAAAGTAAAACAGTTTTTTAGAATAGCTACTAACGCTTAGAGTAATACTAGTGCTTTTTTTTTAAAAGCGCAAATACTAAAGTAAGGCACCTTGGCTTAAAAAGCTATTAGTAGTAGTAATAAGCTGCTTAGCTTCTAAAAATTATAAATAACTAGTAAATTTAGCTTAATAGACGCGTAGAGACACTTAAAGTTTTTAAAAAGAGCAAGAAATGCTTTTAAAAAAGCCTAGCGCAGTAGTAAGAATTTTACAGCACTAACTAAAGTCTTTTAAAAAATTTTAGCAAAAAAACTTTATAAAAAAAAAGTATAAAAACCTTTTATAAAGAGCTTTTTAAGGCTAAAAGACAAGAACTAATATAGTTTTAACGTAAAATGTGTAAGCGTACACTGCCTACTTTATAACTTTTTAAAAATACTTAAGCTTAAAGTACTAATTTATTAACTTGTAAGAAATCAAGAGCTAATTATAGTTTACGCTGTAATAGTAGTAGCTTCTAAAAAAGTTTATTAATTTTAAACACTCTTTAACAATTTCCTAAAGCTTTTAAATAAATTAAAAAACTTTTATAACTACTAATATAGAACTCTATTTAGACAAGTTAGTTAAAAAAAAATTAATACTTTACTTTTAAAAAGTACTTAGATAGAAAAAAAAACTAAAAAAGACTTTAGGCCTTTCTTTTTTAAATAAGTATTTACTTATAAGCTTAATAAGAATAGCTACTTTCTTAAATAAAAAGCACGTTTTATAGTAAAAAAGGACTTTTAAGTAAAAAACCTACTATACTTAATATACGTAATAATACTAGCTGCGTAATTTTTTAGACTTTAAATAGTAATTATAGCTAAGTTTAATATAAAAATTTAGTAGCTTAATATAGTAGGCGCGTTTCTTAACGCTAATATTAGTAATAAAATAGTAGTCTTATATAACCTACTAGATAAGTACAGGCGCTTAAAAAAGTGCGTTAAGCTTAAAAAAGCTTTATATAGCTTATAAAAATTGCTATTTTTATAGTATAATACATTTTTAAGTATACTTAAAAAGCTTAGCTTATAAGCTTTAGCTAAAAAGCCTTGTTTTTTTTTTACTAAGGACTGCGCGCTTCTTTCAATATTTTATATAAATAATATTCTTCTTATATATTAATAATTTTACTAAATAAAAGCCTAAAAGCTCTTTAAATTAATTAAAGATACTTATAAAATTTAAGATAAAAAAGAGGTAAGCTAGTTTCTAGAAATAAGAATTATAAAAAATTGTAAAAAGCGCTTAATATTACTACTATATAATACTTATATTAATAAAGTTGTAAAAAAATTTAATTTAACCGCTCTTAGTAAGTTCTTAGAAACTCTTTTACTTTTAAAAAAGTAAGATAAAAATTCTAAAAAGGCCTTAAAGCCTTAAATTAAAGCCTACTAAGAGCGTATTAGTAGCGCGCTTTATATAGCTATTATGCTATATTTTAATACTGTTTTCATAGTTTCTAAGCTTTTTTACTTTTTAACTAACTTTTTAGAAGCTTATATAAAAGCTGTAAATTATCTTATATAATACCTCCACTATATAAAGCATAAGGGGATTATATATAGTAAAAGTAATAATAAAAAGCTTACTATTTATAAAGATATAATTTTTGTAAATAATTTATAGACTTATTAATTTTTTTAAAGCTATATTATTATACTTTTTAAATGACTAATTATTCAGAAAGTAGCTTGTTAAGCTACAGTAATAACTTTAATAATAAAAGCTAAGCTTTTTGTACTAAAGTATATAGTAAAAAATTTATAGCGCTTAAAAAACTATTGAAAAAACTTAAGCTTTTAGTCTTAAATGCTTAGAAGATCTTTTGTAATAACTAGCAAACTATACGCCTTGTTATTAAAAAGTTAAAAAAAATTATTACTAAGCTTTATTATATCAATATATAAAATATATAGCTCTGCTAAAAATATGCTAAACGCTTATTTTAAATTAAGTATTTGTTAATAGCTAAGATACTAGCTAACAGACTTACTAAGTACATATTAAAGTAAAAGCTTAAGCACTTTAAAAGCTTATTAATATTAAATATATATTTTATAATTAATTACAAAAAACAAAAAGCACAGAAAAAAATAAGAGAAATGTTTAAATATTAAAGTAGATTAGGTTTTTACTTTTAGGAAACTTATAAGTTTTTAAAAAAATAACTTCTTTTTAATAAGTTCTTAAGTAACTAGAAGGTTTGCTAGCTTATTTAATAGCTTCTTAGCGCGTAGACAACACATAAAGAGACTATTAGAAAGGCTAGCAGGCTTTTTCTAGTTATTCTAACTTTTCTTCTCTTCCTCCTTACCTTTAAGGCCCTCTTTAGCCTTCTTCTTCTTAGCTGCCTGCTTTAGAAGCACGCAAACTACAGCTTATAAGCTTTTTAGCTTACTTATTTTATAATTTGTTAGTATAAAGATAATAAAAAAAAGTATAAAAAAAGCTTACGCAGGCGTATTCTTTTAAAGCTTAGCAAAAAGTTTCTCAGCTAAAAAAAAAGTAATTTAAAAGCTTTAATTATTAGTAAAAGCTTAAAAATTGAAAAAAAAATATATAAGACTTTGTATGTCTTTTTGTTAAAGTACTACTAGTAGCATATTTTAGCGCTAAAGAACTTATTTTAATAAGCTTTATTAAAGCTGCTAAATAAAGCGCTTTTAATATATTTAAGATAAAGTATATTACAATATATACTAAGTTTGCTCTAGTAACTAAAAGTTGCTACTAAAGTCTTACGCCTGTAAGTAGTTTAAACTAAGGTTTTAATCTTACTTACACGCTTTTTAAATATATAAGCTAGTGCTATACTTAAAGTAGTACTAGTTAACTTTACACAAAAAGCGCGTTTTAAAAGTAGCTGCACTACTAAAGTAAGTAGTAACAGCGGCGGTAGTAAGGGCGCAGGCAAGGGCAAAGGCGGCAGCAGCAGCGCATGCGTAGTAGTATAGGTAGTAGTATAAGTAGTAGTAGCTTTTTGTAGTTTTAACTTTTATACAAAGTTAGTAACTAAATAGAAAAAGTACTAAAACAAAGCTAGAAGCTATATAAAAGTATAAAGTAGCGCGTAGTAAGCTTAAGAAGCTTATATAAAGGTATAGTAACACTTATAAAAGTAATTAACATTACTTTTAAAAAGTTTAGATAAACTTATAAGTAATACTTATAGTAGCTATATTAGTATTAGATATCAAGCTTAAAAAGCTTAAAAATTTATTATTATTATTATACTTTATACTAAGCTGTACGTGCGTAATGCGTTGCGCGGTACGCTAGAACTATATAGAGCTCTATATAGGTAACTAAGGTCTTAGTTACTTAGAAAGTATGTTGCATTTATAACGTACTATCTTTAAGGCCTAAGGCCTTTTTAAGCTTAAGGCTAGGCGCCTGTTAGCTTACGCGCTAAGCGCGCGCTAGCTAACTTTATATTAAAGTATTTACGCTAAACTTATAATCTAACACTTAAGCTTGTTAAGATACATATTAAACTTTTTTAAGTTTATTAATAGCTTTTTTAGGTTAGGTCTATATATATAGCATGTCTTAGACGCAGTTAGAAAGGTAGAATTAGAATTAATTATTTAGTTCTCCTAAACTACAGTTACAAGTTTTTAGTTCTTTATAAAAAGCTTATATTTTATTTACTTAAAGTTTAATTAAAAAGTAAAACTATAGAAGCTGCTTGTATAAGCGCTAATTACATAATAGCTTAGTAACTTTTAGTATATTAACTTCTCTTTTTTATCCTATCTTGCTTTTTTTATAGTACCTCCTTTATGTCTTGCAATCTTTTATAATATAAGCAAGATGTTTATAGTTTATATTTATAAAATAAGCTTACTTCTTTAAATAGTAATATACTAGAAAAGTCATCTAAAAGTATTACTAATACTCATTATTTAATTAATCAAAAAACAAGCTTTTATATGTACTATTAGACTTAAAAAAGATTACTTTATAAATATCTTGTATACGGCAAAAAGAGTACTTAATAAAGTCTTTACTAGAAGCTTTAAAAAGACAAATTAACGTATATTTAAAATAAAAAAAGTCTAGATCTTTTTATTAGAAGCTTATAACGCTTTCTTAGAAAAAAAAACTATTTTATTAAGATTTCTTAAAAAACACGCCTTTTGACGCTAAAAAGGCCTATAATATCTATATTTATGCTAAGCAAACACTTAAAAACCTTAAAAAAATAAATTAATAAAGTTATATTTCTAGACAAGTTTACTATTAGATAAAAGCACAGTCTTAGGCTAGAATACTATTTATTACATTAAAAATAAGGTTAGAAGAAAAATGGTTTTTGCTATTATTACAAGAAATCTAAAAAAAGGCTAATTAACTTAAAAAAAACTTTAATAGATTTACTATTTTTCTATTATTTTAATCTATTTTAAGTAATTTTACCAATCTGTTTATCAATTAAAATATTTCTATCTAAGCTTAGAGAGCGATTTAGATAGGTAGTAGATTGAGACTAGTAGTAATTAAATGCCTTTTAATTACAACTTCTTTTAGGTATATAAATAATATAAAAAAGATTATAATTTTTATGATAAAACTTATAATAAAGAAAAGTAAGTTATACATACTAGTTTTTCCTACTTATAAGCTTTTACTTTTTTTTAAATTATAAAGTTGCAATCTCTGCTTACATAATTGAAAAACTTACTAATCTCTATATAGGCTAGAAGTTTTAGTATAATAATACTAAAATTTATAAAAATCTAAAAGTTTTATCTTAGTTTTCTAGAAATAAAATATTGCTTTTAAGTATTCTACCTATAGTTCTAATCTAGATCTTATAGAAAACGTTTTAGCTATGCTAAAGGATGCTTTAGGTAAAAGGCCTATTGCTTCTTATAAGTATAGGAAATAATAAAAGAAGTATAGCAGCCTAAAAGGCTGCTATAAAGAAAGAATAGAATTAATTACCTTAAAAGACAATTAATAATTATATTCTATTATTACTAAGACGTTACTTGCATGTAAAAGAAGATAAGGGCTAGTATACTTAGTATTAGTAAGCTGTTTTAGTTATTTATTTTAAAAAAACTTTTTAAATAAGCTTTATACTATTACTTAATAGTTTATTTTATAATTACGTTAAAACTGACACACAAAAGAGATAAGTTAGTATTACTTAATATATATAATTTATAGTAGTTTTTATACCTTTAATACAAAGTTATTTTTTTTATTAATTTTAAGTTTTTTTATTTTTTCATTTACTTTAAGAGTTAAGCATAATTGTACTAATTAAGTAGCTTACTAAATTGCCTTAGTTAAAGATAAAGATCTATGGTTTCTAGAGCACTAACTCTTTTTAGTATAGTCCTTCTAGTTGTTAAAATATAAAGATTTGAAAACTATAACCTTTTTAATGTTTTTTTATTTTTGTTACCCCTCTATATTAAAGTAAGATATATAAAGGCTATAACTAATTACTAACTAGTTTCTGCTTTGCTACCTTTACTAAACTTTTGTGCTCTAAAGGCAACACTAGTATACTAATAGGCAGCTACATAACTAGACTATAAGCTTAATAATACTACTTACGTAGATAAAGAGCCTTATATAATAGACTAAAAACCTAAGATCTTTAAGATAGAATGCTACTGCATAAATTCTACTTTAGCGTTCTTTAAGCTGCTTAAGCGTGCCTATATAAAGAAGCTAATTACTAATTCTAATTATGTTGAAATTATTAAGAAATAGTATTGTAAAAGTATTGTTAAGAAACTACTTAACTTTAATAAGTTGTTATACAAGTAAGTATATAGTATTTATAAGCATATTGCTATAAGTGTTATAGGTCTATTAAAGAGAGCTATGCCTTCTAATTTACTTAATAAGTGTCTACTCTTACTATATTTAAGATAAAGCTATTAGTCAAAATATTAATCTAACTTTGTTATTTTTAAGCTTTTTAGTAGTAAGTATTACTTAGCAAAGTAAGATAAAGATCTGCTAAGATTAGTTTTTTAAACTTAATCTTGACCTTATCTCTATTTAGAATAAGATTATTGATATTATAGAGTTTTAACTACAGGCTAAGGTATTCTAGTATATAAAAAGCTTTATTACTAATACTTATATATTGCTGTTTTAGAATTCTTAAATTACAAGATTGTTAAAAAAACTTTTAAACTATATTACTTTTATTAATGATACATAAATAGTAAACTAAACTTTAAGTAGCTACGCAAAATATACTACTTACTTATTTTATAAGCTATATGCAATAACTTAAGATATTAGCTATAAAACATAATGCTCTACAAGAAGTACACTCTAATTTTTTACTTTTACTATACTAAGTACGCTATAAAGGGCAATTAGACTTACTTTAAGCATGTTAACTCTAACCTTAAGTATGTTGTAGCAGAAAGCTTTAGTACTAAAATAATTCAAAGTAGTATCTTATTTAATAATAGAAACAAAAATAACTATATAAAGCTACTACTACAATATTATAAGCATGTGCTAGAGTAACTGCGCTAGCGTAAACACGCAGGCATTAAATTATTAAATAGCTTTATTAAAAAATAGAAAGTTAAGATTAACTAAATAAGAAATGTATGAAAAGCAGTTTATATCTTTTTATAAATAAAGCAAATTTAAAAATAAATAAAATTTAAAGTCTAATACCTCTTCTACTTTATAGATTTACTAGTAGCTTTAGCCTTTTAAGACAACCTCTTATTAGAAATACTTATTTTATAGACACCTTTTTAGTAAAAAAAGATTTATTACTAATAATAGGTATCTAGGCTTATACTTTATTATTTAGTATTGCTAGCACGCAATGAGTGTGTTGCATGTTTAGATAGAAAAAAAAATGCGCAATATTTTTCTAACTAACTATTTTAACTAATAACTATTTACTAATAACTACAACGTCTGTTGTCTTTATTACTATTTTAGTAGTATTGTAGTTGCAGCGTTTCTAGCGCCTATACTGAGATGTAAACATATAACAACAGCGTTACTATTTAAGCATAGCTCTCATATTACTAAAGGCAACTTATAAAATCCTTCTACTTATTAGTTTGTTTTAGCTACTTAATAGCTATTTTAATACGCTCTTACTACTTATAGAGCTACAATAAAGTCTCTCTACTAAAGTTGCATTTGCGCAGGAGGAATTTAGTAAAATAATATACTATTACTATACTAAAACACTTATTATATACAACGTATTTAATAAACTTGCTAATAAATAAGCCTTTTATAACTTTAATTATAACTTTAACTTCTATAATACTAAACGCATTAATAAGGTGTTAATAAATAATAAAATTTAACTTCTATTTCTACCTAATTACTATAAGAGCTACTGCTAACAGCTTTTCTTTAACTAACTAAAATAAACGCAGGCTTTGTAATCTACTACTATAGCTTTTTATATAGTAACTTAGTAAGGTCTAACTTTACTTAATATAAGCTATTAGTCTCTATATTAAATAGAAAAAAGAATAGTTTAAGTATTGTATTATTTATATGCAAGTTGATTATTTGTAGTACTATATAGTATAATATATTTTAAAGGTATAAAGTAGTAGGCAAAAAGCTTTTATAAAGTATTATAGGCTTCTACTGCGGTAACGTACGTGTCTTTACTCTTCTTTACCTCCTCTACCTCTATTGCAATCTTGTTGCTAGCCATAAGCTAGTAATTACTATTAAATATGTTTTAATTAGTGTTGTTTTTTAGTATCTTTAGCAAATTCTTAACTCTAATTTAACTTAGTAGTTTAAGCTTTTCTACTTTAAGCGCTTAGCGCGTAGACATTATTTACCTACTATTGAAATTTTATTAACTATATATAATCTTTTTTTATCTTTTGCAACTAATTAGTAGAAGGCAGCTACTTTGAACTTTTTTAGAAAACCTAATTTAACTACAACAACAACTACTACCTTTAATGCTATAAAAATAATTAGATTTACTAGTCTCACTACTTACAATTACTATACTATTCTTCTCTAGTTTATTATAGTTTGCAACAGTATAATAGAGAGATTTATAATAAAAACTTATAAAAATATTTATAAAGCTTACTTAGATCTTACTACTACTTCTTATACTTTATCTAGTTATCTTAACAAGTTTAAGGTAATTAATTAGCTATTTCTTGTAAATGTCTATATTAAATATAAGTCCTAGGTCTACAATATCTTTATAAAATAAGTAAGGTAGAACAACTCTCTAGTGTGAATAAAACTTAACAATATAATATAAAACACTAACAAGAAAAGAATTAACAACTATATTAAAACTTACTATAACTACGTTTTATACTAAATAACTAACTTATATACTGTATTATAATAATTAAATAAGGACTTTCTTTATATAAACTTAGTTTAAGATTAATTAAACTAATGATATTTTACTAACTATAGATAAAACCCTCTTAATAGAACAAAAGACTAAAATAAGTAGAATACTAATTTTTTATAAGCTAATTCTCTCTAGTGCCTTTAAGAAGAGCTTAGCCTAGAGGCTAATAAGCACTAAGTTTTTTAAAAAAGCAAAAAACTTATTATGCTCTTTTTTACACAGCGCCGTTCTTGTATTTCTTTTTAATTAAGTATAGTAATTTTAAATAAGGTTTTAGCATTATAAACTTTAACAAAGCAGTTTTATTAAAGGTATTTTTAATTTCCTAAAAACCTAGTTTGTAGAAAAAGCAAAATGATTAAATAATTAAGAAATAACTTTTTTATCTCTATACATAACTATAAAATAATTAGCAAAATAATTATTAATAAAATAGTATGTATAAGATAAGTAACTGCTATTGTAAGTACTATCTTAACTACTAGTTTAAACTTAATGTTAGCATAGCATAGCGTATAAACTATTAAGTATCTTTTTCCTATAGACTTTTATTTAAGCAAGTATGTATAATATAAATTAGCAGCACCTTTTATAAAGCTTATAAGCATCTTTTTCTAAGTAGAAAGAATTGCTTTAAGCCTTTTAGACAGCTTAATAGGCGTGTACTAGCTATTATTTTTATTATTATTATATTACTCTTTTCTTTAAACTGCCTAAGTAGTAATATATTTTAAACTTCAAATAGGCTTTTAAATAGTGTTAGCCTTGCGCTAGCTTAATTAATTAGTCAAAGTCTTAGTTAAATTAATAATTAATAAAAGGCTGAATAGGGAAGTTTATTTAATAAGTAAATTAATCGGTTTTTAAGCTAAGCTATTGCAATTCTTATAATCCGCGTATAAATTAAAGAGTAAAGGTAATAAACTCTTTTTATTTCAATAATTAGCTACTTACTAGATTTTTTTACTATATAGACTTCCACGCGCGCAATGCTTATGCTTAGCACTTTCATTATATTACTAGCGCAGGCTTTTTAAGCAGAAATTACGCTTTTAATAATAACTTTCTAAGTAACGCTTATGCTTGTTGCTATCAAAGATAGACTATACTAAAAAGATTAGCAGCTAATTAGTTAGAGAATAGAGAGGCAATACAGCTTAGAATGCTAATAATAATAGAGGTGCGTTAACAATAAAAATACTTCATAATTAATATTATAGTAAGGCTAAAGGTTTGAGAAGAGTAGTAGACGTAATAAGTATTTGTAGTAGTTATTTATAGACTTATCACACAATTTCTAGAGTTTCTTTAAGATTTCAATATTACAATAAAACTAAGCTGCTTGCTTAATAAAAAAATTCTTTTAAATTATAACGGAGATAAAGAATCAAGCAGTAAAACTATAACTATGAGAAAACCTCTTAATTAACAATAATATATTCGTAAAATTTGACTTCTTACTTGTAGATTAAATAAATAGTTTCTTACTAACCTAGAGGGTGTATTAGAGTATTAAAACGCAGATTACCCTGTTAATTGAGTAGTCCTAGTAAGTAGTTCACGTGACGGCCCCGCTAGCGTCTATGTAAACGGGCTAGATTGTCTTATGTTTCTTCAGTAGTTATTAGACACTTCATTATAGCACCTAGTTAATTAATACACTTACTTTCTACTTAGGTAATTAAGCAATTACGCCTTCTTAGCTCCTACTTTTCATTTAATTAAGAGCTTTAGTAATGCTTCTAGAAGATTTGTTTTGTGTATTGCTGATTAAAGAAATAAGCTTGTTTTATAAATATATAGTATAAACTTTTTACTTAAATAGAGAAAGATTGCGAGACATAGAAAACGTACTACAAAAAAAGCAAGTTAAGATAAACAATAGAAGTTAACATATGAGGATTTACTAAGCTATTACGTAATTAGCGCTTACATAAGCAACTCCTATTTCTTTTACCCTTTAATTAAACTCCAAGTAAATAAGATATATGCCTCTAAAATTAGCTTGCGTTATACTTACGTAAGCTTATCAAACTTAGTCTTTTAATAGCAATTTTCTTAAGTTTATAAAAAAGGTCTGCTAAGATATATTTTTAATTTTTTTTATCTCTTTTTAAGCGAGATAAGATGCGCAATCGTGCTGACTAAGCAGCTTACTAAGCTGCCTTACTTGAAGAGGAAGATCTTGGATTTCTAGGTCACCCCTTTTTCTTAGTATAGTCCTTTTGGTTGTTGAAATATAGAGATTTTAAAACTATAACCTTTTCAACGTCTTTTTATTTTTGTCACCCCTCTTTAATACTAAAAAATTTTTATACTAAATTCAGCTTGCTTAACAAGCTATAAGTCTAAATTAAAGTTTTTTTTTTAAATGAAAGTCTTATTATACGCAGCTTTATGCTGCTTATGCTTCTAGTTAACCTGCGTAGTAGCTTAGTTAACAGCTAGCTTATATTCAACAATAGCTATAGTAATAGTAGCTATAGCAGTATCTTTTACGTTAATTAAAGCTTTAAGAACAGCATGCTTAAGGAACACTACTTTCTCTTCCTCTATAATTAAATTGCTTTTGCCTTTAACGTTACTTTGATTGCTATACAACCTAGTTATATAAGCAACAGTATACTAGAGTGTGGTAATAATTATCTTATAATTTTATGTATAAGAGTAGTAGATTAGATTTACGTCTTTATACTACTTGTCTCTAGACCTTTACTATCTAATCTAGAATAGATAACAATATGCTTAAGCTTGTTAAAGCTTAAAAAGCTAAGTAAAACCTACTAATAAAGTCTACTAAGTCAAAAAAATACCAACGTCGACTTTACTGGAAACTGCTTAGAAATAACTGGATATAAGGAAAACGACTACAAGAAATCGATTGCAACTCTTTTTAAAGCTTGCAGCGAAGGCGCTAGGGCGCTAGAGAGAGTAAAAAAATCACTCTACCCCTCCTGCTAGGAGAAAATTTTCTCAAAGAAAGCTTAGACTATATGCTAAGGCATCTAGAGCTAATAGTAGTTAGGGAGCTTATCAAAGGTCAAATCTACTAAGAATCAATAACAATAACAAAAAATAACAAAAAATAATCTGCTTTTAGAGACTTAGGAGGAACAAAAAAGAAACACATCGAGATAGAGGACAATAATATAATAGTAGAGAATGGCCAAGCTACTACGCTTCGCCTAGAAAGGCAAACCCTAGAGGAGGAACTACAAAGGTCTACTTATTATTAAACTAAAGGCAATTTCCCTTTTTTTATTTGAGCTAAACTTTGATTCCTAATTAGGAATAAATTACTAAAAGTCTTCTTAGTTAAAGAGGCGCTTGAAATTACTAGAAACCTACTAATTTAAGCTGCTAATTTAGCTAAAAACAACCCTACTTAGTAAACAAGCCTACTAGACCTATTAGAGGTCTTTAGAGACTATACAAAAAATAGCAAAGTAAATAAAAAAAATACCCCTATTTTTGTAGGCTAAATATTAAGCCTTTTTAACGCTTTAAAATAGCTAAGATAGAAATTAGACAAGTTAGTACAAAGATACTAATAACAAACTCGCCTACCTAGAACACGCCTATAAAGAATACGCCTATATAGAACAGGCCTATACAGAACACGCCTATCTAAGCCTCCTACGCTACTATAGCAGGCAATAACAAAGATTAACTATAAAACAATATACAAAGGACTTAAAAACTAAGGGCTACTATCTTAAAAAATTGCTAGCTAGTCCTAGTTAATAAAACCTTAGAAAACTTTAATGCCTATAAACTTAGAAACGCCTCTGATAATGTATTCATAGAAAAAAAGTACTTTTACTTATAGTTGCTTGAATTACAAAATCTTTAAAAGAAAATAAGATTATTACAACAATACTAGTAATTAAGGCAATATACCTTCTTCAAAATTAAGCAATATAGTAAGATATTATAACTTTTAAGGCTGCCTTGCTTATTACGCCTTAGTTTTAGGTTGTTATTTATAGGCTGCCTATTAATTACAGCCTTAAGATTATTAAAAAAGAGATTAAAACTTTTAACAAAGCACTTGAAGTAATAGGCAATCTTTTTTAGCTTATTTTTAAGAATAAAAAAGAATTTTAAGACTTTAGCTTAGCTTACGTAGCCTTTACTACAGAGGTCAAAGCCTAAAGGGCTATTAGAGGGAAATTCTATATTCTAGGAGAAAGCATTAGAGCGGAAAGACTACAAGTAGTTAATATTTTAAGGCAATACACTAATTGCTAGGGATTTAGCTACCTAGAGAATAGATACTTAAAAATAGCTGACTAAATTTGCAGTAAGCGTTACTACACTTGTCACTAACTAGTATAAGTGCAAATCCTATACTAGTAAAACGAAAGCTTATATTTATACTATATTTAAGTGTGCTAACTACAACAAACTTTACTCGGCTAATAGCCCTAAATATAACATTCTACAAGCTAGGACAACGAGAACTAATTAAACTAATCAAGATAATTAGAGTCCTATTAATAAATGATTATAAAAGTAGCCTTAATATAAAAAGCGCAATTAACTTAGCTATTACAATAAATGCCATAATTATTGTAATATAGAAGCTGTATTTAGTAAGAGAGCTATATAAAGATGCTAGGTTAACTATCTAGTTAAAATCTACTTAAATATTACTAACTTATAAAGGACTATAACTAAGAAGTTTATTCTCTAAATAAAAGGATAAAGAAGAAGAAGTTAGTATTAGCAACAACAACAAGTTTTAAGTAATTTTATTACTTCTTAACTTCGAGAATATCTACATCTATAATATTCATAATAAAAAAAGATTAAAACAAAGCTTAATTATTATAATAATCTAAAGACGCTATTTAAAAGATTGTATAAAATCTTATTTAATTATCTTAAGGGATTTTAATTGCTACTACTCTATATAAAGCATACAAGAGCATAAATTAAACTAACTAGTAGAAGATTTAGTAACGTAAATAGACAATTAGAACCTTACTTTTTAAAATACTATAGGAGTTAGAACTTTTTTTAGAGGCTATATGCAAAAATAAGTGTACTCAACTTTACTTTTTTTTCAAACGATATAGCGTCTACTATAATAAACTAGTAAGCTATCTTAGATACTAGATTAGACTATTACTCTATTATCTTTAGTATTACTTAATAACGGTAGCTATCTAGCTAACTTAAGAACTACAATATAAAAAAAAACTAGAACCTTTTTAAGACTACTCTATAGAAGAGAATGCTGCAAGTAAAGCTAGAGGATTAAGTACTAGCTATACTATAAGCGTCTAACAACCTCTTAAGGCAACTTTTTATAGAACTTAATAATTCTTTAGAAGAAAGCTTAGACAAATTAGCAGAAGATCTTATAATAGCTAACTAAAAAGCGCTTGTCGGATCTACTTTGCTTATAGAGTGTAAGCTTAAACTAAAGCTTTAGTAGTTTAGTGATTTATATATTCTTAAGGCTAGCTTATATAGAGCCTATTAAGACTACTAACAAATAGCAGGAAAAAAAGATATTACTTTATACTTATAAAAAAAGACTACTTGCTTACTAAGAATAATTATTTTAAAGCTATTAGAAAGACTAAACTTAACTACTAGAAATAGTTCTTCTAAAATAAATTACTTAAAAAGATATTTAAAGCAATAGCTTATACAAAAAAAAACTTTAGAATAAGAATTCTAGCTATTAAAAGTAAGGAATCTTTTAAGAAGAAGTGCTAAATCTTTAAAGAGAAACTATTCCTACTACTTCTTACTATACTAGCACTAAGGCTTAACAACTACTAAGAAAATAATAAATAGAAGTAGCTAACATTAACTAGAGAAGAGCCCTATTCTGCCTGTAAAAAGATAAATGCTACCTTACTAGAACTTAATAGAATTAGCTAAGAAGTTAACTTAATAGCGTATAAATACTTACTAAACACTTTTTATATTGTCTATTTAATACTTTTTAACCTAGGATACTAACTAAAGTGCTAGAGAAAAGCTAGTGCAGTTATCTTAAAGAAACTAAATAAGCCTAATTACTAAATTCTAAAAGTATATAAAGTTATCTTTTTTTTATGCTGCCTAAAGAAGGCACTAGAGAAGCTCTACGTAAAGAGACTAGGAGTACTAGCAGAAATAACAGACTTACTCTTCTTTTTATAAATAGAAGATAGGCTAAAAATATTAGCTATTCATACTGCACTACTTTTCTACAACAATATTTTATAATAAAGGCAAAAAAAAAGAGTTACTCTAATACCTTTTCTAAATATTAGAGGCGCTTTCAACTATTTATTTAGGAGTAAGCTGCTAGAGAACATCTACAACTAATAACTACTAACCTACTTTATATTTTAGACTAAGTTATTCTTTACTAAAAGGCTACTAAAGCTATCCTTTAATGGGCAAATAGAGCAACTATAGAAAGTAAATACTAGTATGCTATAAGGAAGCCTAGCATCGCCTTTTCTATTTCTTATTTATATAAAACTGCTATTCTAATTAATTATAGTAAGTAATAATATATACTCTGTATTTTCTATAAATAACTTGCAGATCTTTATATAAATAAAATCTATTAAGAAAAACATTAAACTACTAGAAAGAGAACTAGCAAATTGCTTTAGCTAAGCAAAAAAGCTAGCTATTAAGTTTAATACCTTAAAAACAAAATTAGCTTCTTAAATAAGATTAAAAAAGGACAATAGCAGATTCTTTACGCTGCTTACAAAGAAAACTTTCTAACTAAAGAGACTAGTTAGATAGCTAAGTATATTATTTAATAATACTTTAAAGTTTAAAGATTACTACTACATAAAAATATAACAAGTAACTTAATTTTTTTTTTCCCGCCTAAGTAGGCTAGCTATTATTAATAAAGGCTTCTTACTTAAATTAATAAGGCAATTTTACTTAGCTTGTATTATAAGTTTAGTAGATTACAGATGCTAACTATTTGAGAAAAAATACTAGTATACTTTTAATAGTAGGCAGAAACTTTAAAACTAGTCTTTTCAAGAGATCTTAAGGACTTTTAAATAGAATACTAAGTAAGCTAGAAGCTGCTTTTTACTTACCTAGAGTTAGGCTTAACAAATCTATTAAATAATTCGCGTTTAGATCTACTTTACTTGATGTAAATTACTTTATAAAAAATACTATAACTAGCGATATAGGCAACTTACTTAACTAAGTAACTTAGTCTATTTTCTTAGCTACCTCTAATATAAAGAGACTGCAATATTACGCCTATACACTATAGAACGCTAGAACTTAATATAATGTTTAAATATTGAATAAGCTAAAAGCACTAGAAGTAGAATTTTATAAGAAGCTATTAGTTAATAATAGCCTCCTTTTAATATACTTAGACGCCTTAACAACAAAGAAAAGTAAAAAAATCAGTATCAGCGTTACTTTCTATAAAGAAGCTACGCTTATAAAAAAACTACAAAATACTATAAAAATAACTACCTAGTTTATAACAGCAAACTAAAAAGTATTACTTTAGAGCTAAAGAAAGTAGTTAGCTTTATAAATAACTACTAAAGCGTTATAATATATATAGACAACTAAGTAGCTTCATTTCCAATCAAAAAGTACTTTAAGTAACTTTAGCTAAGAGTAGTAAATTAAGTGTATTAAAGCAGTAACTTGACTTGAAAGAATAGGCGTCTTCTTTATACTATAGTAGGTTCTAGGCTACTAAGATATACTAAGAAAAAAAAAAGCAGACTCCCTTGCAAAAGAGGCTATAAAAATAACTTTTTTAATAATTAAAATAAGCTTAGCAGTTGTTAGCATGTAAGCTAAACAACTAGCTAGCGCTAATTAGTTAAGCTTATTTAAAAAATACCAAAAAAAGGCAATTAGAAAAAATCTAAATACCTACTTAGCAAGATTTAAGTAGAAAGTAAGAAAGTAAATACCTACTCCTACTATAAAAAGATATATTTTTAGCGCCTTCTTTTAACCTAAACTAGGTTACTACTACTTAAAAAGCTATCTTTTTAAGAGAAATCTAGTAAACTTTAAAGTTTGTCTATAAAACTATAGAGCTACACAAGACACAGCCTACATACTACTTAGATACTAACTATAAAAAGATAACAAGGTAATACTTTAAGACAGGGTCGAAAAAATTTGCTGAAGGTACCAAAAAACGACACCAATTGAAACGTGTTCAACGGCGATTGCCAGCCTATGGCTGGCAACAGAAGACTTCTCTATAAAGCTAATTGTTTTGCAATAATTACTTTAAACAGACTTAAGTATTAAGGCTAGTTTAGCTTTTATTTAAGAAACTAAAGTTAGTACATAGGCTTAGTATAAAGAAACTACTAAGAACTAGATGCAATTGCCTGTTTAGGCGACTAGGCTCTATATATAGCCTCTCCCTCCTTCTCCTCCTCCTCTACTAATAGGCTAAGAGCCTCACCTGTATTTAGATAACCCCCTCTATGTATA
Source organism: Alternaria gansuensis (assembly GCA_009289805.1). Taxonomy (NCBI): domain Eukaryota; kingdom Fungi; phylum Ascomycota; class Dothideomycetes; order Pleosporales; family Pleosporaceae; genus Alternaria; species Alternaria gansuensis. The sequence continues at coordinate 62,445 of WBOK01000300.1, read as the reverse complement.
TAACTTAGAAAAAGAGCCTACGTAGATACCTGCAGGCCTCGGCCTACACGTTTTTTTATAGCCTTAGGCTAAGAAAGGACGTTAAACTGCAAAAAAACAAAAAAGAAAGGTCTAGTAAGTATAATAATTCTTATACTCACCAGTAAGAGTTTTTTTTTTTTTTTTTTTTTAGTCAGTTTAGCTTTTAATTTTCTGCTTCTACTAAAATATTTCAAAAAAACTTAGCCAAGTAAATAAATGTTGCTACTTGATATATATTTTTTACTTATTTTTTATTATTACTTTATATTAAGTGCTTTAATTGCTAAGAATTAGGTAACTGCTTAAACTTCTTAAACTATTACTAGGTCAGTCTATTAGCTAGCATAATTACTGTTTCTAGATACTTAACCTAAAATGATTCTTTTGCATATTCTTACTATAGCTATATGTTTTATATATTTGTATAACTTTCAATAAGTGCTAATTTGCTTATTTTTTTAAACATAAGCCTAATCCTTTGTTAATTATTCTACTAGACTATCTAAACCTCTTTTAGATAAAAAGACAGCTTGTAAAAAAAGTGCTTAGAGGCTATAGCGTCTTTAGTAATATACTTAATGGTAAGCAGCTTAGACTTAGTAGTTTATATAGTTACTATAGTATACTAAGCTGCCTTTGCAAATCTTGTACTACTATATAAATAGCTATATATTAATAGAATGATTAATAAGTTTTCTAATCATCTGCAAAGGAAGCATTGCCTACAGTTATCAAGTCTAGGCTATTATGGTTTCTAGATTAGATTGCATCTTATCCTGTCTAATAAAGATATATAATTACTTGTATAATAGCCTTTATACACTCATTACTAGAATTTGGATAGAAGAGTAATAGCTTTAAAATTTAATAAGTAATATGTAGTTATAGAATAATAGTTGTATATAGCACTATTAAAACTTTCTCTAAGTAAACCTCAATCTTTTGCTTAATTGCGTTACTAGTTGTTACACGGGGTTGGTCTACACTTATCTAGACTCGGTCCGTGTTAAGGCGAGGCTGATGTATAGGGTAGTCCGTGAGGTATTGAAGGAGTAATTTTAAGTGGAAAAGAGTTATCAGCGTTAACTAAAGGTAAGCAATACTAATTCTATATAAATGATAAAATAACTAGTTGACAATTTATGTAAGAAATAAACTATTTAAATTAACTATAATAAGTATAATAATAAGATTTAGCATATTCTTATACTTATTGCCTTTGTCTTGTACTATTACTACTATCCTTTAAGTACTGCCTTCTGTAGGATAGTTGTAATAGCAGCTATCTCTTATTCTTATAATATTTTTTTCTTGGCGGGATAGTTTATTTTAGCAGGATAGCTATTATGTAATTAGCGCCCTGCGCAGATTATTGCTTTTTAGCGTAGTAGCTAGTTAACCTTTAACTCTTACTTGTACGTTAAGGAGAGAAATTTTCCTATTACTTATAATATTATCCCCCCTCTTAGGCGTATTATTTTAATGCTTTAGAATATTGTTTTCCTGTGCTGCGTGTTAAATTGCTAGCTATATATAAAGTTTTAGTATGCCTGTTATGTTATACACTTATTTCTTATTATGCCTTCTTAACTATACCTAAGGTTCTATCTTCCTATTATTTGTGTTTACAAAATTCTACTTTTAAGCGTTATACTTGTACTAATTATGTAAAAAAGCTCAGTCTAAAGATAGCTTTTTATTACAAGTAGTATAAAGTAAAAAACTTTTTTTATTTTATAAATACTGCAACTAGCGGTTGCACTAGTTATATTTTTGTAAAAGTAGAGTGTAGTATATTTATTTCTAAAGAAAAGTAAAAAAATGTTTAGGCTAATAAGCGTAAAAAGAAGTTAAAATGTACGTATATAGAAAAATGTTAAGCTCTTATAGTTATAGAAACTACTTATCTCTGCTGTAAGCTTTTAGAAGGTAGGCGTAAGAGTATTTATATACTAATTAAGATCTTACTATTTTAAATCTTTAGAATTATGCAAAGGAGTAAGCTAAAAAGAACCCTGCTTTTAGTATAGACTTTTTAATAACTAAACTATTGCTAATTAGACTACTAACTTACTTAGGCTCGTTATAGGCTAACGCTTCATTTAATCCTTTTTCCAATTACTTAATTTTAAGGACTTAGTCCTTTCTTCTCTAGGTGATTTTAATAGTACTTAAGTATCTATAACATACAGTTTATTTAATCTTTCTTTAGTTTTTAAGTATTTTAGCTTTCTAGCTATTCTTGCTACTTAATTAAGTATTTTTACTAACAGCTAATTTTCTGTAGGTTTTTTATTTTCTTAACTTAATACTTGTTATCTTTAAGCTCTATGTTAGTAGCTAGCTTAGCATTTAGACGTGCTTTTTTAAGAGTTTTTTATAAATGACAGAGTAGACATACATACCTAGTAGTAATTTAAGTGTATAGTTTATATTGCCTATTTCTTTTAGATTTTTTAATAGTCTTACTTAGAGGTTATTTTGTATTCTAATTAGTTGCTTAGTTTTTAAGTTCTATTGTAACAAGAAAACTCTATTATTCTTCTTTAAAGTTGATATTTTAATTCTTTACATATTAGCTACTTTAGCTGTTATAAAGTTTACATTAGCTATATTTTTACCTAATTCTTTGTATAGCTCTTGTATTAAGTAGGTTTTATTAATTATGCTTACTGTAATGCTCTTAATATCTTTTAAAATTTAATAAGTAGCTAGTTTATATTAATAGTTTGCGTAGTATAGTAAGTGCTTTATAGTTGCTAACATTATACTATTATAAGCTAATTATACTGTTAGTAAAAGCTTATCTTAGTTGTCTTATAGCTTATTAGCGTATATTCTTAAATACTATTTTAGTGTCTAATTTATTTTTTCTGTCTAGCTATCTATTTTAAAGTAAAAGCTAGTTAATAGCTTTTCTTTTACATTTAGTTTTGCTAGAAATGTGTTCTAATACTTAAATATAAATAATTTGTTGAAATTAGTAATAAACTCTGTAAATGTTTTATACTTTAATATTAGTGCTTATATAACTTTATATGCGTAGGTTTTTTTTATAATAGTCTTTTTTATATGCACAAGCTTTGCTGCCTTAGTTAATTTGTTGATAATTACTAGGATAGTTTTGTAAAGTTAAGCTAATTCTAGTTCTAATAATTTTAAAAGCTTTACTCTAAAGTCTATTATTATACTACTTTATAGTTTTATTAGTAGCTGTAAAAGTTGTAACAGGCTGTAAAGCTTATATCTTTTAAGCTTATTTTAGTAACACGCTAAATAGTTGCTTAATATATTTTACACTTTTACTTATAAGTATAGTATTACAAATACTAAAGCTAGTTGCTCAATTATTTTTTTATAACTATATATTAAATTTCTAAAGACTTATATAGTTCTTTAATAGAACTTAACATTATGTGCAAAAGTATATATATATTAAATCTTTTTAAACTATATTTTAGTACTCTATCTTGCCTTATAGTAGTTTATTCAAGCTCTCTTTTTTAGGCTTAAACTACTAGTAAGCTACTCTCTACTACTATTACTATTATAGTGTTTTTACCTGCTTAGCCACCTTAGCTACCATAGCTAGTTCTAGCTAGTTATAATATAAACTGCTATTCAGTATTTATCTTAATATAGTATTATATAGTTTTTTATAACTTTCCTTACCTACGTTAAATCTTCTACTTAAAGTATTTACTACTTTATTAAGTAGTTTAGCGTAGTGTGTTATTTTAAAATTAAACTTAGCTAATAACTTAGCTTATTAAACTTATTATTAGTTAAGTTTTATTACTATTATAAACTCTGCTAGGTTCTAGCAATTAGTGAAAACCTTAATTTAGTATAGTAGTTTTAACAAATAGACTTCTTACTGGTTCAAAAAATTAACTACTTCTAGTAGCTTTTTATTATAAATATTATAGTTAAGTTCTACTCTGGACAACTTTTTAAATAGTAGAATACTAGTCTTTATTTCTTATTTAAGCACTAGTGTAACAATACAGCTCTAAGTGCATAATTTAATGTAATAGTCTTACCTTAGATTTTTTATTTTAACTTGTACAGTTTTAGTATAAGTGCATTAAGAAATATCTGTTTAACTTAATTTAATACTTCTTATTATTTCTTATTTTAGGTAAATCTTATTTCTTTCTTTGTAATTTTTAAAAGAAGTGTAGTAACTTTCAAGTAACTTTTAATAAACTTCTAATATAGTTAGTAAGTTTCAAATTAAAATACACGTTTTTAACTATTTTAGGTGTTAGCTATTTTAATAAAGCTATAATTTTCTTTTCCATTTTTCTTTACTCTCTTTATAGATATTATAAAGCCTAGAAATTCTATCTCTTAAATATAGAATTTATACTTCTCTAGCTATAAGTATAGCTTGTTATCTTTAAGCTTTCTAAGTACTTTCTTAACATACTCTATACATGTTTTAAGCATTCTACTAGAGTATACTAGTACATTGTTTTAGTACGCTGTAATAAGGACTTAAAAATATTTATTAAACGCGTTGTTATTAACTAATCAAAAAGTTACTAGTATAGTTATTAATTTAAAAGGCATAACTATGTATTTAAATAGTTTATAACTTATCTTAAACGCTGTTATTTACTTATAACCCTTTTAATTTTAATTTAGTAAAGAAACATTTTAACATTAAATTTTATAAGCTACTTAGCTCCTTAGAGTTAATTTATAAGCTTTATTATTAGTAGTAAAAGATATTAGTTTTTCTACGTTATACTGTTTAACTTTCTAAAGTTAATATATAGTTACTACTTTCTAATAGACTTCTTTATAAACAAGATAGGTAAGGCTATTAGGCTTAATTCTAGTAAAATAAATCTCTTTTTTAAATTCTTCTAGATATAATCTATTAGCTTAGTATTATGCTTAGGCAATGTTAAGTATCATAGTTTTAGGCTTCGCTTAGCTCTATTACTTAAGACAATCTTGTTATTTTAATTTCAAAAGTCTACTAGCTTTATAGCCTTATTTTTCTTTAAGAGTTCTCTAAACTTGTTAGTATAATACTCTTTTAGTATTCTTAGTAGTAAAATTTTTTTTTATAACTTACTTTATTTAAATACCTTTTATCTTCTAAAAGTCTTTTACATATATTCTTTTAATTTTATATAGTAAGATCTTACTAAATTTCTTATCTTAAGTTAAGCTTTAATTTATTGGACGTATTTCTTTGCGTACTTAAGTAATCTTATATATAAGTTTTTTTCTAAGTATTTTTTTGATTTACTAGTTAATAGTAGGGTTATAGGCATCTAGCTAGTTATTATTAATCAATACATCTAATCCTCTTAGATTTATAATATTAATATAAATTTAGCACTTTATGCCTGCTATCTATAGCTTTATTGATTTAGTCTCTAACTATATTATACTATCTTTATATCCTATAGGTTTCTTGTTAGCTAGTACTATTAGAATTAGTTTCTTCTTAATTTAGTACAATATATAGTGTTTCTTTACTACATATAAAGAAATTATTGTTTATATAGCTCTACTGTTTACAAGCGCCTATATATTTTAACTATATATAAGTATAGTTGTAAACAACTACTTTACCTAACTATTAGTATCTTATACTTTTCTTAAAGTTATGTTAAGTATACTTTTACTAGTATAACTTTATTTTTAGTAGTTTCTTAGTTTTTTGCCTACTTACTTTTTCTCCTTTTAAGAAAGTAGCCTACACTGTACTTAGTGCTAGAGTATTTTAAGTAACTATCATTATAATAGAAGCTCTAATAGAGGTTTTAGTAAAGTATCTCTTCACTTAAAGCTTATTTTTTTAGTTTTAGCTTTTTAGCTCTGTAAATTAAATAGTCTACTACCTTATAAATATTTAATAATAAAGTAGCATAGTAGTAGTTGTCTACTTATTATGCCTTTTTAAGTTACTACTAATTGTATTTGCATCTATCCCTGCATTGCGTTTATAAGAGTTAGTAGTAGATCTCTACCCTTTTAATTTATAAAAGTAACACTTGTCTGCTAGGCACTTATCTACTTATAAGTTTAGGTAGTAGTACTAGTCTTAGTCTGCTTTGTACTTTTCTTTATCTTTTTTATAAAACTTGCAATCAAGCTTATAGTTATACTAATATAACTTTTAATACTTCTTATTACCTTCTACTTTTCTAGCTTCTTAGTTATTAACTTTAGCTACTTAATTATTACAGTAAAGTTATTAGTGTATTACTTAATATCTAACTTCTTTAGCGTCTTTGCTAGTATTTATAATTTCTCTTTAAATTATATATTTATTAGCGTAGTGCGTTGTTGTTCTACATATATTTAATATTAGTTTATAGCTGATTTTTCTAGTATAACTTTATCCTTAACTTTTTGATTTATTAGCCTAAGTTTACTTAAAGTAAGAACTTGATTGTATAGTTTTTATTTTAGTATAATTTTATAGCTATTTATTAAGCGTACTTTCTTATAGAAGTCTAGGTTACTTAAGTTATTATCTAGTTCTATCTAAACTAGGTATAGCGTTCCTTAGCTAATTATTTTAATCTTAACAGCTACCTATTTAACTAGTTCTTTCGTATAGGTTTAAGCAAAGTATCTAACTTTACTATATTCAAAACATACTTTATTGTTATAACCCTTAGTGTTGTTCTTTAGAAAGGCTATCTTGCCTTTTTCTTTAAGTATTTTTCTTTTTAGCCTTTTCTTATACTTTGCTAGTTATAATAGCGTTGCTATTTTTATTGTACTTACTGCGTTGCCTTCTTATATTCACTAGGCTAATTTGAAAGTTTTTATTTTAATTATATCGTTTTTAAAGCTTATTATTAATATATATAGCTAACTTAAGTAGCGCATGTAGTGTGTTAAGCTTATTATAGTGTATAAAGCTATTCTGAAAACTCTCTTTTTAACCCTACTATAAATACTGTTTAAAGTACCTTATTATCTTGATTAATTTTTACTTGTAGTTGCTTAAATTCTACTATATATGCTAATAATAACGTTGTCTATCTTAGATAAGTAATCTTCTTCTTGGCCTGGTTTTTAGTATTTACTTTTTTAAAAATATGTTCTATTTTTTATATAAACTTCATTTAACTTGTAAATAAGGCTTCCGTTTTAGCTTTAATTATTTTATATTTTATATTAAGTAAGTAAGTATTTATAGAAAGTTGTATTTAGTGAAAGGCTTTATTTTTTATATCCATGCTTATTATAAAAATCTTTTTTTATTAGAAAAGATCTTATTATACTTATAGTAAAAGTTAGTGTAAGTAAGAAATATTTATAGCTTCCTCTACTCCTCTCAATACTTCTTAAGTAGTACTATCTGAAGTTTTTTTTATTGCAACAAGTTATTTATTTAAAGTAGCTATTAGTTAACTTCAAAGCTAATTTATTATATCTATTATAAAAGCTACTTACTGTGCCTAGACATAAGCCTATTACCTAAAATTCCCAAATTCCTAAGCACTAGAGTTATTTTTAGTATTAGAGTTAGATAAATTAAGTATTTTATAGTTCTTTAATATCTATTAATTTAGCGTAGGAAGTCCTAGACTTTGAGCTATATTATTCTAAGTAATTCTCTAGAATACTATTATAAATTCAAATTAGGCAACTTGTTAATTAAATTATCTACTAAATTTGTAGTAATTAAAGTGTTTTATAGAGTTAGTTCATACTTATTCAGAATTAGTCGATATTAAGGCAAGGCTAATATTTCAAGTAATTTGTAAAGTATTGTAGGAGTAATTTTAATTAGAAAACAGCTATTAATGTTAACTAAAGTTAAGCAATACTAATTCTATATAAAGAATAAAATAACTAGTTCATAATTTATATAAGAGATAAATTATTTAAAATAATTATTATAAGTGTAATAATAAGATCTAGTATATTTTTATACTTATTACTTTTGTCTTGTGCTATTCCTGCTATCCCTTAGGTACTGCCTTCTGTAGGATAGTTGTAATAGCGACTATCCCTTGTCCTTATGACATCCCTCCCTTAGCAAGATAGTTCTTCTTAGCGGGATAGTTATTACGTAATTAGCGCCCCGCGCAGATTATTGCTTTCTAGCGTAGTAGCTAATTAACCTTTAACCCTCGCCTGTACGTTAAGGAGAGAATCCTTCCTGTTACTTGTAACACTAGTGTGCTTAATTAGCTTTATTAATAGTAGTAAACTCTTAAGAAAGCTACATTTTTCAGCTTAAACTTCTTTGCCAATTAATTAATATACATATTTTTAAGGTGTTAAAGGTGGTGGTTTTTGTTATATTCAAAATAGAGTTTCTAAAAAAGTAAAAAGCAGCTACCCTCTACTGATTAGACGCAAAAGTCAAAAAAAAAAGATTATGTTTAGTTAACAAAATTTGAACGGTAAGTAGATAAAGTCTACGCGCTAAGCGCTTAGAGCAGAAAAGCTTAGACTACTAAGCGAAAATTAGAGTTAAAAAAATATGCCTAAGGTACTAAAAAGCAACACCAATTGAAACGTGTTCAATTAATATGTATATTATATGTAACGTAGTTTAAAAGCAAATAGCTTGTTAAGCAAATAGCTTACGCTCTACTATTGCGTTAACGTTAATACTACAACGCGCGATGTTTTAACAACGTAAATACCTATTAACTTATTATAAATTAGATTCTTAGCTTACTCTTTTAGACGACTAGTTGCAACGTATTTAAAGCTAAAGACGTACTGCCTCTATCTACAATGTGCTTTAAAGAACTTTATCTTACTAGCTCGCTAGAAAGCGCTTCTAACGCAATGTGAATTTAAATTTAAAGCGCCTTAGTAAGCTAGAAAAAACCACTATACTTAGGCGTATTTCTGAAGAGTGTTTGCAAGAGTTTACGCTTACAAAAATTAATACTTAAGTCATAGCTAATAAACTATTATAAAAGCAGGAGAGCAATCTTATCAGTAAAAATTAAGTTAATAACTTTATTTAGTAAACTTATAAGCTATTTACGCGCTAAAGTTAATTTTATAATGACAAGCGAGCTGCCTACAAGGACCTACTAGGTATTTAGCGCTAGTTTAATCTAGTTAAGGTAACAAAAAAGAATTAAAGCATTATAAATAATAATGTTTTTAACTTAAATAAGACACGATTTATAATAAGTAAGATTTTGTTAATATTAGTCAATATAGGCTTAAAAAGATATAGTAAAGTTGAGTAAGTTTAGCTAGGCAATTATAAGCAAGTTACTATAAGTTAAGGCCTAAGCATATTAAGTTATTAAATACCTTCTCTTATTATTTTTGTAGGCAAGGTGCTAATTAATATCTAGTTTAAGAATTTACCTACTGTAAGGACTAGCCTTAACTAGGACTAGGCTATATTCCCAGCAAGTCGCTAGCTCTAGGCTAGAGGTTACAGAGATCCGTGCTAGTATATATACTACTCTAGACTAAGAATAACTATCTTAGTATTAATCCTCTTTTGGGGTGTAGTGGCGTAGTAGTCTAGAGCTATGTCCTTACACCTACTAACTAAATTTTCAAAGTTAGTCCTAATAGCTAAATAAATAATAAGCTTGCTTTTATATAGTTAAAGCACTTTAATACCTATACAAAAGGCTGTACTATTTATAAGTATAAACTACATGTTATAAATAGATATAGGAGCTATAGTTTTTTTTTTTAGTTTCAAGATTTCTGCAAGAAATTTTTTTTCTGCATGCCTTCGCACTTAGTTTACTTACTATAGCTTTTTGATATAAGCTGTTTTACGCTATTCAAGCGTAGGTATAGCAATATTGTTTTAGGCTTAGTATTTTTCCACACTTACTATCTTAGCAAAAACGCCTTCCTACTAGCTTTTAAAACTACTTTTAAGCAGTTTATTATAAAAAAGAATATCTTAGCTAGCTTTAGAGGCACTAGTCTAGCTCGATTTAACTTACAAGCTATGCTATTAAAGCTTAATATAGTATTATAAATGCTAGAATAATTATTACAATGAGTAGCTACTTATAAGTTATAAATATTAAGCAATGCGCATAAAGTTAAGGCTTAAATTATTTTTATTCATTAAAGTGTAAGAAAACAACACAGGTCTTCTACTAATTTAGCTTCTAATTAGATTACGCGGTTGAGTAAGGGCGCTTATTAAGTATTACATAGAATAATGCTTATAATAAAAGAAATAACAAGCCTTTAAAGAGCTCTAGATAAATTCAACAAGCATAAGAGCTATAAGCAGCAATATGTATGAAACAAAAAGACTTTTACTATAATTAAAGTACAAGAAGTATTAGCTAAACAGGCAAGTAACAGTTATAGTAATAGTAAGAGAGCGTTAAAGAGGGTGTAAGAGGAAAGGCGGTTTAGGCGTTGTAAGTAGACTAGACACAACGCCCGTACCTATGCGGTTAAAATTAATAGTGCTAGTAAAAGTAATAAGTTTGAATATTAAACTAGCTTTCAATCATTTTGAAAATGTTATAATTAAGAGCTATAATAATGTTGCAAAGTCGCCGCGCTAGTAGGGCGTAAGCTATTTGCTCAAGTAAGCTATTTGCTTATAAACTATGTTAAGCGTAATTATTTACTTCTTTTAATCTTTGGTTACTTAACTACTTAAAAACTTCTTGACTAATCTTTATTTTCATGTCGTATACTTATTTATCATTTTAAATTAAAGATATATTAATTTTTACTTATATTTTATAAAAAGAGCAGTAGGATATTATCTATAGAAAACAAAACTATGATTTTCCTTTTTCAATTAAAAAATAGGCAGGGACTCTTTAGTATAGTATTTTGTTTAATTTTTTTCTGTAATTTAGAGAACTCTTAGTACTATACTAGTAGTAAGTCTAATAATATGTATAGTGCGTATTTAAGCTATATACACTGTTTTAGCTTTTTGAAGCTATTTAGTATTTAATCAAATACTAGGTTGTCTGCTATAATAAATATAATAAAGAATACTCTTATAATATTATATCGCTTATGTTACAGTATTTACACGCGGATCACCCTGTTAATCAGGTGATCCTGGTAAGCTGTTCAGGCTGTTCACGTGACGGCCCCGCTAGCGTCTATATAAACGGGCTAGATCGTCTTAAGTCTTTTTAGTAGTTATTAGACACTTTGTTATGGCACTTAGTTAATCAATACACTTACTTTTACTTAGGTAATTAAACAATTGCTCCTTTACAGCTCCTACAGTTATAAGCCTAGCTACTTAATTAAAGTATTAATTTCCACTGCGTTATAGCAAGCTAGAAGGTTAACTGTTTAATTATTAACTTACTCTCCTCAAATTTCTCCTACAGCATAGCTAGTAGATTGCTGTAGCTGCTGTACCTTTTATCCACTTAATTATATAATTAACTTTCTACTAATTGATTCTACAAAATATAGGCTACTATTATTATTAATATAGCTACTAACTAACTAATCCTCCGCTTACTTTAACAGTAGCCTATGTTGTAATCCTATAGAGTATCTTACTAATATAAACCTCTTTAATCCACTGCTTATTACCTTAAAAGTAATTCTTAAGGCTTAATTAGACTAGCTAACCTAGTTTGCTCTATTAAGACTGCACTGCTTAGAGAAAGGCATTTAGAATTAAGAATTCTTAATCTTCTAGACGTGCGCTTAATAGATTACTCAAAGCTTTAGTATTTTAAGTTGCCTAAAAATATTAAAGAGCCTATTGCTTTACTACTTAGCGCAGGCGCTTAAGAATAAAAAGACTATAAAATTACTTACGCAAATATAAGGCTTATGTGATTAATACTAAGCATAAGAAACAGAATTATATAAAGCTAGTTAATAAGTATAAAGTATATACTACTTAATAAAGAAATAAAGTTGCTAAGATTATTAATATTAAAAACTAAATTAGTAATACTATACATCTAGACCTACTGTTAAATACTTTTATGAGTATAATTACTTAAAACCTTACTAGTATTTAAGCCTTAGTAAAGATTTTTAAAAAAGATCCTGCTTCTGTAGATTAAAATACTTTGTATTTAATTAAGGCATAACATAGATTCTACCTAGACAAGGCTTACTAAAGACAAATAGGCCTTAAGTATTAGTTTACTAAGTAGCAGCTTCTATATAAACAATTAATAAGCTACTTGCTTCTTAAAGCTATTAAGCTATTAGTAGTTACTAATTTTTTAAACGCCTTAAGTACTAAAATTGCACTAAAATAGTTATGCAAAAAGCGAAGTAAGCTCTTATAAGTAATAATGCTTAGTAAAGCTTAATTAACTTTTAATAATCTAAAAAAGATTTTTAGTATTTTATTGTAAAATTAGTTTATTACTTTATTAAAAGGAAATAAACACGCAGTGTTCTAATCTAAATTTAGATTAAAAACATTTTAATAATTACTAAATAAATTCAAGTTTAGTAAAAGTAGTAAGTAATGATAATTTTACATTTTCAAGCTAAGTAAGCACTCCTAAACACTACGTAACTACTTCTAACTGTAAACTATAGTTATAAGATTAATATTTACTAACAGAATGATAATTAAACTAATAAATAATCATTAAAAGAAGATTATTAAGCAATACAATAGCAATAGATAGGCAACCCTATAAACTTGAATTAAGAAAGAGGGCTAGAAGGCTAGCACTAGCAAATTAGTTGCTAATAAACTAAGTAAAGCATACTCTAGCTTATTAATTTTAGCACTAATTAACTTAAAAAGCTTAATTAAGAAAATTAGTTTTAATATATTTAGTATAGCTTTTACCCCTCATGCGTTGTTACTTTATATAATTATAGATAGTAGAGCATGAGTCTACTTAGTTAATAGTATAGATTAACTAGTACTAGGCACCTATTGCAAATACAACAAGGACAAGACTATTAAGGCAGGTACTTAATATATTCTAGTTACTAGGATAGAAAACAGGCTGCTTAAAAATGTCCTGCATAGCAAGGCTGGCCCTAAGACAGCTAATTATCTACTTACTAACGTTAAGTCTATACTAGGCTTTTACATTAATATTATCTCTAAAGTATAGCTTAAGCAAGCAGATATATAGTACTCAAAATATAATTATACTATAAGATTAAAAATAATTAAGAAGAATATTATTAAAATAAACTTAGAGTGTAACTTTAATCTTTTATTTATTAAATATAAGCAACTCTCTTGTGAAATTACTTAACTACTACTAGTAAATACTATAGCATAATTAAGCAAACCTTAGTTGTGCACTAGTAATAAGAATCTATAGTATTAACAATTAGGACACTTAAGATAATAAGCTATTAAAACTCTAGTCTACTTAGCGCAAAACGTTAAGATTACTAGAAGAAAGCTATTAAAATATAATTACTATGTAATAGCTTATGCCTTATAAGTAATCTTATAAAATTTAAAAGAATGATTATTTTAACTTTCTTATTAGATCCTATAAGATTTGTTTCATTTTCTAACTAGTTAACTACTTAAAAAATAGGCACTAATTATCAAAGAAGACTACATAGGCAAACTATATAATTATAATATCTATTTAAAAACACTAAATTATATTATGTTTATAATTAAAAGCTTTACTGCAAGGATTAAGTGGAAATATTAGGAAAAAATTATAAAAATTTATTAAAATAATAATACTACTACACTGCCTTAAAAGAGGGCAATTAAGATATAAAGAATAGGCAATAAAGAAGAGAATAGTAATTAAAACGCTACGACTATATACTTATAAGCTTAATAGCTTAGTAAAGAAAGTGGGCTAAAAGCTAATTATAAAAGCTATTAAGATGCGTATAAGTACTAATCTACTAGCTAAGCTTTAGCTAGTAATTATAGATACAGTAGCTGACTTGCATACAATAAGCTTTGCTAAAATTTATAGCTACTAGTCTTTTAACTAGGTACTTAAACAATAGTTTAAGAAACATTTTTAATGCTATTAACTACTTGTAATAAGATATTAGACTACTAATCTACGCCTAGACTAGAGTAGAATTTATGCCTATAGCTGCCAAGCCTCCCTATTGAATAGGGAGAAGGCAGCTAGGCGTAATTATTAAGAATTTTAGATTAATTCTTGCGGCTATATTAGTTACTTAGTTAGTTATTAAGCTTCTAATATATACTATATATAAGTACTAACTCTTAATTAGGTAATTACTATCTATTATATAATCTATTAAAAACAGTTGTTCTATAAAAGAAATTATAATAAAGAGCTACTTAAGAATTAAGCAATTAAAATTCTAGAAGTTTTTCATAATAGTAAGCTAGTTAATATTAGAAATAACTTATAAGTCCTTTTAGCCTTTTAAAGTAGAGTAAATTTAAAAATGCAGCTAACTACTAAAAACTTTAAAAGTAATCTATCTACTATTTTAAGTAGTAAGAAAGGCTTGCCTACTAAGTATAAGAGTAGATTAAAAGAAGCTAAGCAAATAGAGCACAAGGCTAGTATACTATTAGGAATTTGCTTGAATTAGTAGTTAAATACTAGTCTTGCTACCCTAGAACTTACTCTTAAACTAGAGACTTTAAAGAGTAACAACGTAATTAATTATAGAGTATTTAATAGTCAAATAGTAGTGCACTTACCTAGAAGAGCTAACTTATTAATATTTGTCGCATCTATGACGTACTATCCTTAAGGCCCAAGGCCTCCTTAGGCCTAAGGCTAGGCGCCTGTTAGCTTACGCGCTAAGCGCGCGCTAGCTGACCTCACGTTAGAGTATCTACGCTAAACTTATAATCTTACACTTAAGCTTGTTAGAATACGTGTTAAACTTTTCTAAGTTTAACAACAGCCTTTCTAGGTTAAGTCTATATAAATAGCACGTCTTAGACGTAGTTAAAAAAGTAAAATTAGAATTAATTATTTAGTTCTTCTAAACTACTATTACTAGCTCCTAGTTCTTTATAGTTATAAGCCTAGCAATTTAAATTCTCTCTACGCAACCTAAAGTACGCTAGTAGTAGTTAAAACTTTTTAATTTATTTAAAAAATCAGTTTAACTTTTTAACTTACTAACTAATTGCACGCAAAATAATAGTGAGCAACTTTTTTTAAATTACTAACTTAGCGCGCCTTTTATGCTACGCGACTTAGACTTACTAGTATACTTAGCTAAAGTTTAACGCTAAATTTAAAGAAGTTTAAAAATATTTTAACTTAAAAGCTATTATAACTATTAATATATAAATAAGGCCGCCTTTAAGGCCCTTAGCGCTTATAAAAAACTTACTTTAAAAAAAACTTAAAGCCTATAACAGAAAACTTAATAAATTCTATATAAAGTATATAAACTAAGCTATAAGTATATAAGCTTTTTAGTATATTTTAGAGTTAAGTCTACGCAACTATTAATAAATAGTTACTAGCTTTAATTATAATTAAACTTATAAATAGTGCTAGTAAAACACTTAATAAGCTTATTAAATAACTATAGCTTAAAATTTTCAAAAATACTTTATTAGCGCTTAATTAGTATACTAAGCTTAGCTAAATTAATAGTAAAAGTCTTTGCTACTTTAAAAAACTTAGAACTTTAAAAAATTTAATGTAATAAAGGCGCAGGCTATAAAATTAACTATGAGTGCTTATACTAAAATTATAAAAAGTATTAATTCTTTTTAAGTTTTATAAAATACTACACACTTTTAGCAGCAATTAAAGCTTAAATAAAATACTATTATAATATCAGTAAAAAGAAAGCTAAAAAGATTCAAAAACGCTTATATACTAACTAGTATAAAGAACTTTAAGACAAACTAGTTAAAGTAAAATACTAGCTTTTTTTAATAAAAAAAAGCAAGTTAAAAGCTTTTTTAATCAATATTATTAAGTTTTTAATTAACTTAGCGCTTCTTAAAAAAGACAACAGCCTAAGTGTATACTATACTAGCAATTATAATGCTTATATAATATTAAAAAGTACTATAGTTAATAGTAAAGCTGCGTTGCATATAGTGCTTTTTAATATTTTAAAGCTCTTATTAAAGCTTATTATAAGCTCTAGATAGTTAAAATTATATAAAATAATAATTCTTTAACCCTTTTTTAGCAAGGTTTATTATAGTACTAAACATAATATAAGAAACGCAGTATTATAACTAAGCTATCTCTACTATATATATATAAACTAAATAGAGCTGCTAAACAAGCAGGACAAAAAATAATAACTAAGTTAATTAAAATAAAAGTAAGCGCGAACTTGCCTAAGAAACTTAAGCTAGAAATTATTAAGGCTATAGTATAGCTTTAAAATATAAGCTTATTTTACGCATATAGTTTGCGCTTACTAAATAGGCTCCTTAATTAATAGAGTAAAAAGTACTTTAAGTACTATAAGCTAGAGCCTTTTAAGAGCCTTACAACAAATATAAAACTAAATTAAAGTAGTGTATATACTTATAGCTACTACGCCTAAATCCTGAACAAAGATAGCGCAGCTAAGTAATATAAAAAAAGCTTTAAGACTCTTCTTAGGAGCTATATTAGTTACTTAGTAGGCTATAGAGCTTCTAATATATACTAAATATAAGTTTTAGCGCTTAACTAAGTTATTACAACGCGCAACGTTATATTTAATAAGATACTATATTATATGAAACTAGCTTATAAGCTGCTAAGGCAAGACGCAGTTTTTATAGTATATACTATTAATAATAATAAAATTAGTAAAGCTAGAGAAATTCTTAAGCAGCTTATAAGTATTAGTTAAATAGAAGTAACTATAAAAAGCCTTATAGCTAATAAGTAATTAGCTAATAATTAAGACTATAGAAAGCCTGTTATAGTCTTTAACAAGCAGTACGCTAAAAGTATATAAAAAGTGTTAAGCTAACGCTTTTTAGAAAATTTATGTAAAGTAAAAAAGTTTTTTAGAATAGCTACTAACACTTAAGGCAACGCTAGCGCTTTTTTTTTAAGAGCATAAATGCTAAAGCAAGGCACGTTAGCTTAAAGAGCTATAAGTAGCAGCAATAAACTGCTTAGCTTCTAGAAATTGTAAATAACTAGTAGATTAAGCTTAACAGACGCGCAGAGACACTTATAGTCTTTTAAGAGAGCAAGAAACGCTTTTAAGGAGGCCTAGCGCAGTACTAAGAATTCTACAGCACTAACTAGAGTCTCTTAGAATTCTTTAGTAAAAAGACTTCATAAAAAAAAAGTATAAAGACCTCCTCTAAGGAGCTCCTTAAGGCTAAAGAATAAGAACTAATACAGTTCTAACGTAATGTGAAGATTGTCTGTAGATAATCTGTGTTGGTTCTCTTAAAATAAGTAAGTGCGATAGACGAGGGTTGGACTAGCACGATTAGTAGATTAATATAATAGTACAGGGTTGTGTTAGCACGTTTAGTAGAACAATGTAATAACACGGAGGGGTTAAGAATTAAGTAATCTTTAGATTGCACTTAAAATTAAACACACTAAGCTATAAGAGCTTAATGCCTACAACTATATACTAAGAGAGTGTTCTATTGTCCTACAGAATCTTATACTGTCCTATAGGATCCTATGCTGTCCTATGCGTAAGACGTGTAAAATTTTGTAGTACATTATAGGACGCATGTAACTTATTTTATAAAGAATTTCTGCTAAGGCCTGTAGGATTACGTGCCTAGTGCAGGGTGGCGTAATCTATTAGCACGTAAAGGCTTGCCCTTTATTTAAGTAGTTCAGGATCTCTTCTTGCCTCTAACCTTTATACATAGTCTATACTTTCTCTCTTTTTAGATTTATAATACTATCCTCCTCTTCTACGTTTTTATTCTTATAAACTAGCCTAATAGTTTCCTGCAGTACTACTTATTGTTACGTACTTAGTAATTGCATAAATGGTATTAGTTAACTTACTATAGTTGCTTATTTATATTATGTTAAAAAGAGTTTACTGTATTAAATATCTTTGTTAAGAAAGGCGTGTAAGAATTATTATAAAAATTAAGTTAAAAAATATACTATAGTAGTAGTACTGTTGCTAGATTATTTGCGTCTAAACTAAAAGTTAGTTTAATTAGAGTAGTAAGAGTTTAAAGCTAATACAGTAGAATTATTTACGCTTAAGGCGTTATTAGCAGTATATATAAAATAAATTATTTTTAGAAATAGTATAAAGTACTAGCGCGTTGTAAGTAGTAGTTAATAGATAAGTTAAAAAAGTTATTTTAAAAGATTAAAGCCTTAGAAGCTATAAGAAATATTAACTATAAGGTTAGTATTTTAAAGAGTGGCCTAATATCTAGCACGCTATGGTTAGATTAGAGCGCGTTTTCTTCTACCTACTTAGAAGGTAATTCTACTTTTAATAACTTTTTAGGTAAGTTGTATAGTACTACATAAGTATTTGCTAATAATTTTTAAAGTTTATATTTAGTTTCTATGTGTTCTTAATATTTAGGTATTTTTACTATTTAAATAAGTATTCTTTACTATTATTTTATACTTAGTATGCAAGGATCTTCTTAACTTTAAAAATATTGTTTTTTTTTATTTTTAATTAGAAAGTTCTTTATAATAGCGTTTTTAAGTCTGCTAGTTCTAATATATTAATATAGAATTTTAGGTAGATCTTTGCGTTAAGTAGAAAGTTATGTATATATATAACTATTCTCTTCTAGTCTAATATTAAAAATAGTCTAACTTTAATGTTATTAAGTTCTTTATTAGGTTATTTCGTGCAAAGATTCTTTATAAGTAAATATACTTTTTTTTTTTAGCTAAGGTGCTATTTATTGTTTTTAGTTAATATATAAAATGCTTTAGTATTAAGCCTTCTTAAGAGTTATTTTAAGTAACTTCTATACTATTTTAAGCTTTTTAGCTATTACAACAGCTACTTTTCTTTTTTAGCTTACAAGTGTACGCGTAAAGAAATTTAAGTTTCTTTTATAGTTTATATAAAATAGTATTTACTTTATAAATTTCAAAATCGTGTTGTGATATGCTATTTATGCTATAAGTAGTAGTAATACTTATTTATTTTACTATTAATTAATATGTATTCTAAGATAAGCTTTTATTATACAATTTCCTTATTTTTTTTATTAATTTATTTGTAAGTAATAAGCTATTAATAGTTTTTATTTTATTTTAATTGTAGCTAATAGTGTTGTTTAAAAGTTAAAAGTAAAAAGTTTGTCTTTATTACTAATAATTAACTTTAGTATGCTGTAGTACTTAATAATTTAGTTATTAATAATTTGTGCTAGCTGTACTCCTATAAAAAAAATTTAAAAGTAATATACTCTGCTTGTTTTATAAATTAATTAACTACTATAAAAATTATGTTATATAATACTTTAGTAATAGAGTCTCTTAAGACTAGTAAGCCTATAACAAAGTTTATAAAGATATCTAACTATAGTGCGTTAAGTAGCTTTATTACTTGCATTTCTTTATATAGTGCGTAAGTACTATGTTTATTCTTCTAATAGTCTACGTATTTAGCAATAAAAAAAGTTACTTTCTTTTTTATTCTTAAAAACTTATAATTCTTTTTAATAAGTTTTATACTTTATGTAATACTAGGATAACTATATACAAAGATATTATAATATTATTTTATTATTACTTTTTATAATTTTTTTAGTACGTTATATATAATTTATAGGCTTGCGTTTAATATTTTTGCTAGTTCTAGTAATTTATTTTTATTAATCTTAAGTATTTTAGTATTAATAATTTTCTTTGTTTCTACAGAATTATGCTGTTAGCTAAAGGCGTCTACTCTGCTATTATCTTTTCTAGGTTTATATATAATCTTAAATTTATATTATTTAAGTAATTTTAACTATTTTACTTATTATTAGCTCAGTACTTTAGTAGTTGTAAAGTTAACTAAGTTCTTATAATTTATAAACATTATAAGTTTTAAGTAGCTTTCTACTTACGCTCTTTAATTCTGTAAGTATATAATAATAGCTAGCAGCTCCTTGTTATAGACGTTATATTGTTTTTCTAGTCTAGAGAATTTCTATAAATAGTACGCAATTAGGTGCTATTTAATTTTATATAGTTAACTAGCGCAGCCTCTAAGTGCAAGGTCTAATACGTTAGTTTTAAAGCGCAGTAGTTGTCCTACAAAGAATATTTTAAAGTATAGTAGTTTTATGCTTACTTTCTTAAGCGTCTAGAAGGCGTTTTTTACTTTCTTACTTTACTTAAAGTGTATTTCCTTTCTTATAAGTCTTATTAATAGAATAGTAATTCTAAAGTAGTCTTTAATAAACTGTTAGTTAAAGTTTAGAAATTCTAAGAATAATTATATTTTCTTAACTATTATTAGGTGTAGCTATTTCTTAACTACTTGTATTTTTTTTTAACTTATTTATACTCTCTATGCTTTTACTATGTATTTAAAAAATGTAACTTTATTTTTATAAAACTTATATTTCTTTAGTTTAAGTTAGAGGTTAAACTAGTCTAAACACCTTAGTACTATACAGACATGTTCTATATAATCTCTTAAGTTCTTAAAGTAAATAAGAATGTTATTTAAGTATGCTATAATAAAGATATCTAAGTATACTTTAAATATATTATTAATAAGTTCTTAAAATACTACTAGAGCGTTTGCAAGCCTAAATAGTATTATAGTATATTTATAGTATTTATATTATGTTTAGAACGCTGTTATCTATTCTTTACTTTATTTTATTTTAATAAAGTAGTATTTATTTTAGAAGTCTAATAAAAAAAATTTGCTAAAGGTACTAAAAAACAACACTAATTAAAACGTGTTTAATAGCAATTGCTAGCCTATAGCTAGCAACAAGATTGTAATAGAGATAAAGGAGGAGAGTAAGGATACATACGTTACTGTAGTAGAAGCCTATAATACTTCTTTATAAAAGCTTTCTGCCTGCTACTTCTTACTTTTAAGGTTTCTTATACTACATAGTACTGCATACAAACAACTTGTATATAAATAATATAATGCTTAGACTGTTTTTCTCCTTCTTTAATATAAAGACTAATAGCTTATATTAAGTAAAGTTGGACCTTACTAAGTTACTATACTAAAAGCTATAGTAGTAGATTACAAAGCTGGCGTTTACTGTTGTTAAGCAGCCACCTCTATTAGTTAAAAAGGAGCTAGTGGTGATAGTCCCTGTAGTAGTTAAGTTAGTGCAGAAGTTAGAATATAAATATAGTTAAGACATTTTTAATGCGTTTAGTATTATAGATGTTAAAGTTATAACAAAGACTGTAAAAGGCTAGTTTAGCTAGTACACTATATACACTGCGCATGTTAATAGTCTAGGTGTAGTAAAGGTGTATTACTTTAGTAATCTCCTCCTGCGCAAATACAACCTTAGTAAAGAGACTTAAAAGTAGCTTTGCAAGGAGCAAAGGCGTGTTAAAACAGCTATTAAGCAGCTAGAACAAACTAATAACCAGGAGAATTTTGTGAGTCGCTTTTAGAAATAGGAAAGCTGTGCATAGATGGTAATGCTGTTGTCGTTTATTCACATCCAAGAATAGGCACATACCAAACACCGCGACCGCAACACCGCTAGGATAGCGACAGGACGACAGAAGTTGCGGTTAGCGGTAAATAGTCATTGGTCAAGAGAGTTAGTTGGAGGGATATCGCGCATCTTTGTTTCTGTCTAAACATGCGACACACCAATTGCGTGCTAGCAATGCCAAACAAGAGAGCATAAGCCTAGATACCTGTTGTTAGCAATAAATCTTTTTTTACTAAAAAGATGTTTATAAAATGTGTGGTCACATTAAAAGGTTGTCTTAAAAGGCTGAAGCTAGTCTAATACTATAAAGACTTTAGCGTAAAATAATTAATTCTAAAGCTCTGTAATGTTTAGTAATAAGTATTAATTCTTTACTGTAATATTGTTAAGTTTCTTTTAGTTCACGCACATTCTTAGTAGTCTATTTCTCTTTAGTATAAAGAGTATTAAAAATCCTGCTAGTAATATTAAAGGTCTAATATATTCTTTTCTTAAATCTTTATTTAGCTTAGTCCTTAGTTTCTTAAGTTCTATCTCTAATAATTAATAAATTAGCCTAAAGAGTAAAGTCTTTTCTTCTTCTAGGACAATCTTATAGTTCTAGAGTTAGTGTCTTAGTAAGGCTTTGCTATTTACTACTTTTATAAAAAGGTGCTAAAAATTTTTATACTTTTTTAGGATATTTAAAGTTACCTGTTGCTTTAAAACTCTAACTTTATAACTTAAAGTTACCTTACTAGTGTTTGTTAAATTTAATCTTTATGTTGTTAGGTTGTTCTTAGTAAAAGTTTGCTGTCTTTTAGTAATATTATAAATTTTTTTTTATTTACTATTATAGTTATTAGATATGTAGGCTAGCTTATAGTTGCGTCTAAGCTACTGCACTTAAATAAGAACTTTTTTAACTTCTAGTTAATTTACAGATTGTGTTCTTATAACTAAAGAATTTCTAATATAATATTGTAGGTAGCTAATCTAAAGATATTTAGGTTTAACTCTTTTTTATATTCTTAAATGCTAAGCGATACTTTGCTAACCTTGTGCGTAATAGTTGTCTTGCCTAGTATAAGTTAAATATTTGCTATATATAGTAAGTAAGATGTAGAGAACAAGGAGCTAGTAACAGTAGTTTAGGAGAACTGGATAAAGAAAAGCTTAGACTACTAAGCAAAAATTAGGGTTAAAAAAATTTGCTAAAGGTACTAAAAAACAACACTAATTAAAACATGTTTAATAGTAATTGCTAGCCTATAGCTAGCAACAAGAATGCGATAGAGATAAAAGAGGAGGGTAAGGATATATACGTTACTGCAGCAGGAGCCTGCAATACTTCTTTATAAAAGCTTTCTGCTTGCTACTTCTTACTTTTAGGGTTTCCTACACTACACAGTACTGTATATAAACAACTTACATACAAATAATATAATACTTAGACTATTTTTTTCTTTTTTTAATAAGTAAAGTTAAACTTTACTAAGTTACTATACTAGAAGCTATAGTAGTAGATTATAAAGCTAGCGTTTACTATTGTTAAGCAGCTACTTCTGTTAGTTAAAAAGGAGCTAGTAGCAATAGTCTCTGTAGTAGTTAAGTTAGTGTAAAGGTTAGAATATAACTATGTTTAAGACATTTTTAATGCGTTTAGTGTTATAAATGTTAAAGTTATAACAAAGACTATAAAAGGCTAGTTTAGCTAGTACACTATATATACTACGCATATTAATAGTCTAAGTATAGTAAAGGTGTATTACTTTAGCAATTTTCTTCTACGCAAATACAACTTTAGTAAAAAGACTTAAAAGTAGCTTTGCAAGAAGCAAAGGCGTGTTAAAACAGCTATTAAGTAGCTAAAACAAACTAACAAGTAGAAGAATTTTGTAAGTTGCCTTTAGAGATAGGAGAGCTGTGCATAAATAGTAATACTGTTATCATTTATTTACATCTAAGAATAGGCACTAAACGCTGCAACTGCAACACCGCCAGGATGGCAACAGGACAATAGAAGTTGCGGTTAGCGGTAAATAGTCAGCAGTAAATAGTTATTGGTCAAGAGGGTTAGTTGGAGGGATATCGCGCATCTTCGTTTCCGTCCGAACATGCGACACACCAATTGCGTGCCGGCAATACCAAACAAGAGGGCTTATGTTAGCAATAAATCTTTTTTTACCAAAAAGATGTCTACAAAATGTGTGGTCACATCAAAAGGTTGTCTCAAAAGGCCGAAGCCAGCCTAAGCTTAGTATAAAGGAGGCCTTAGGCCTTAAGGTTAGTACATTATAAATGCAACACACCTTTTAAGTAACTAAAACCTTAGTTACCTATGCAGAGCTTTATGTAGTTCTAGCGCACTACGCAACGTGCTACACACATGCCTTTTAGCGCAAAGCGCAACAATAATAATAATAAATTTTTAAGCTTCTTAAGCTTAGTATCTAACACTACTATAGCTGCTGTAAGTATTACTTATAAGCTTACCTAATATTTTTAAAAGTAATACTAATTATTTTTATAAGTGTTACAATACTCTTGTAAAGCTTTTTAAGCTTACTACACGCTACTTTATACTTTTATATAGCTTTTAGCTTTATTTTAGCATTTCTTCTATTTAGTTACTAACTTTATATAGAAGTTAAAACTATAAAAAGCTGCCGCCGCCCGCGCTGCTGCCTGTACTGCCGCCCGCGCTGCCGCCTGCGCGCCGCCGCCGCCGTCGCCCTCGCCCGCGCCCGCGCCTTTGCCGCCACCGCCGTTGCTGCCTGCTCTAGTAGCGCGGCCGCCCTTAAAACGCGCTTCTTACACAAAGTTAACTAGTACTGCTTTAAGTATAGTACTAGCCTACACGTTTAGAGAATGTATAGGCAAGATTAAAACTCTAGTTAAAACTACCTATAGGCGTAAGACTCTAGTAGCAACTCTTAGTCACTAAGGTAAACTTAGTGCGTATTACAACGTGCTTTATCTTAAGTATATTAAGAGCGCTTTGTCTAGTAACTCTAATAAAGCTTATTAGAATAAAGCCTTAGGCTCTAGAACACACTACTAGTAGTACTTTATTAAAAAAACTTACAAAGTCTTATATATATTTCTTTCATAAATTTTAAGCTTTTACTAATAATTAAAGTTTTTAAATTACTATTTTTTTAGCTAAAAAGCTTCTTGCTAAGCTTTAAAAAAATGTACTATTATAAGCTCTTTTATTATTTTTTTTAAAGTTTTTTATACTAACAAATTACAAAGTAAGTAGGCTAAAAAGCTTATAAGCTACTATCTATGTTTTTTTAAAAAAAGTAGCTAAAAAGGAAAAGTCTAGAAAGAGCCTTAAGAGTAGAGTAAAAAAAAAAAAAAGAGTTAAAATAACTAAAAGAAGCTTACTAGCCTTTTTAATAGTTTTCTTGCGTATTATCTATGCGCTAAAAAGCTATTAAATAAGCTAGTTAACTTCTTAGTTACCTAATAATTTATGAGAAAAAAGTTATTCTTTTAGAATCTTATAATTTCTCTTAAAGTAAAGAGCTAATCTACTTTAATAATTAAACATTTATTTTTTCTTTTTTTGTACTTTTTTTTTTTTATAATTTTTTATTAAACACGTATTTTATATTAATAAGCTTCTTAAAGTGCTTAAGTTTTTGTTTTAACAAGTACTTAGTAAGTCTATTAGCTAGCATTTTAGCTATTAGTAAATATTTAATTTTAAATAAGCCTTTAGTATACCCTTAGCAGAGCTATATATTTTATATATTAATATAATAAAGCTTAGTAGTTATCTTTTTTTTCTTTTTAATAACTAGGCGTATAGTTTATTAGTTATTGCAAAAAATCTTTTAGGCTCCTAAAACTATAAGCTTAAGCTTTTTAAATAGTTTTTTAAGCGCTATAAATTCTTTTACTTTATGCTTTAATATAAAAAGCTTAGCCTTTATAGTTAAAGTTATTACTATAGCTTAATAAGCTACTTTTTAAAAAATTTGACCTCTAAAGAGTATAATAATATAGCTTTAAGAAAATTAATAAGTTTTTAAATTATTTATAAAAGACGCGTCTTTATATATAGTAAGCTCTTTATTATTGTTATTGCTATATGTAATTTCTATATGCCTTAAATAGTAAAAGTATTATATAAGATAATTTATAGCCTTTATATAAGCATTTCAAAAGTTAGTAAAAAAAGTAAAAGAGCTTAGAAACTGCGTAGGCAGTGTTAGGACGCAGTATAATAGCTATATACAACACGCTGTTAACACGCTCTTAGTAGACCTTAATTTAAGGCTTTAGGGCCTTTTTAAGATTTTTAACTAGCTTTTTTAAAAGTAAAGAAGTTTTTAGAAACTTACTAAAGGTGTTTAAATTAAATCTTTTTGTAACTATATTTATATAAGTAATATATTGTAGTAATATTATACACTTCTTATAATTTCTTACAATTTTTATTTTTAGAAACTAGCTTGCCTTTTCTTTATTTTCAACCTTATAAATTTCTTTAATTAATTTAAGAAGCTTATAAGCTCTTATTTAGTAAAATTAGTAATTTATAAAGAAAATATTATCTATATAAAATATTAGAAGAAGCGCGTAATTTTTAGTATAGAAAAGACAAGGCTTCTTAGCTAAAACTTATAAGCTAAGCTTTTTTAGTGTACTTAAGTACTTATTGTACTATAATAATAGCAAGTCTTATAAGCTATATAAAGCTCTCTTAAGCTTAACACACCTTTCTAAGCGCTTATAACTATCTAGTAAGTTGTATAAAACTATTATTTCTTTACTAATATTAGTGTTAAGAAACGCGCCTACTACGTTAAGCTACTAAATTTTTATATTAAACTTAGCTATAATTGCTATTGTAAGTTGAAAAGATTGTACAGCTAGTATTGCTGCGTATATTAAGTATAGTAAGTTTTTTACTTAAAAGTTATTTTTTACTATAAGACGTGCTTTATATTTAAGAAAGTAGCTAATCTTATTAAGCTTGTAGGTAAATACCTATTTAAAAGAAAAAGGCCTAAAGTCTTTTAGAGTTTCTTCTTCTATCTAAGTGCTTTTTGAAAGTAGAGTATTAATCTCTTTTTAACTAGCCTGTTTAAATAAAGTTCTATATTAGTAGTTATAAAGATTTTTCTATTTATTTAAAAGCTTTAGGAGATTATTAAAGTGTATTTAAAAATCATTAACTTTTTTAAAAGCTGCTACTATTATAGCGTAGACTATAATTAGCTTTTGATTTTTTTAAAGCTAATAAAGTAGTGCTTTAAGCTTAAGTGCTTTTAAGAGGTTATATAGCAAGTAGTGTATACTTATACCCTCTACGTTAGAACTGCGTTAGTTCTTATTCTTTAGCCTTAAGGAGCTCTTTACAAGAAGTTTTTATACCTTTTTTTTATAAAGTTTTTTTACTAGAAAATTCTAAAGAACTTTAGTTAGTGCTATAGGATTCTTAGCACTGCTTTAAGCCTCTTTAGAAGTATTTTTTGCTTTTTTTAGAGACTGTAAGTGTCTCCGCATGTTTATTAAGCTTAATCTACTAGTTGTTTATAATTTTAAAGAGCTAAGTAGCTTATTACTACTACTTATAGCTCTTTAAGCTAGAGTGCTTTGCCTTAGTTTTTGCGCTTTTAGAGAAGAAAGCACTAGTGTTGCTTTAGGCGTTAGTAGCTATTCTAAAAAACCTTTCTGCTCTGCATAAATTCCCTAAAAAGTGTTAGCCTAATACTTTTTACGTGCTTTTAGCGTACTACTTATTTTAAACTATAATAAGCTTTTTATAGTTTTTATTATTAGCTAATTACTTATTAGCTGTAAGGCCTTTTATATTATTACTTTTACTTAACTAATACTTGTAAGCTGCTTAAGCATTTCTTTAGCTTTACTAATTTTATTATTATTAATAGTGTGTACTATAAGAACTGCGTCTTACCTTAGCAGCTTATAAGCTAGTCTTTTATAGTATAGTATTTTATTAAATATAATATTACATGCTGTAATAACTTAGTTAAGCGCTAGAACTTATACTTAGTATATGTTAAAGGCTCTGTAGTTTACTAAGTAACTAATATAGCCTCTAGAAAGAGTCTTAAAGCTTTTTTTATATTACTTAGCTACTCTATTTTTATTTAAGGGATAGGCGCGGCAGCTATAAGTGTATATACTGCTCTAATTTAGTTTTATGTTTATTGTAAGGCTTTTAAGAGGCTCTAGTTTATAATACTTAAAATACTTTTTACTTTATTAATTAAGTAGCTTATTTAGTAAGCGTAAACTTTGCGCGTAAGATAAGCTTATATTATAAAGCTATACTACAGCCTTAATAATTTTTAGCTAGAGTTTTTTAGGTAAGTTTACGCTTACTTTTATTTTAATTAACATAGATATTATTTTTTATCTTGCTTATTTAGTAGCTTTATTTAGTTTATATATATATAGTAGAAAGAGCTTTATTATAATACTGCGTTTCTTATACTATGTTTAGTATTGTAATGTACTACGCTAAGGAAGCGTTAAAGAATTATTATTTTCTGTAATTTTAACTATCTAGAGCTTATAATAAGCTTTAATAAGAGCTTTAAAATAGTAAAAGGCTTTTATAATTTTTAAAATAGATTTAGCTTATAAAATGTACACATAAAGCTTGCTACTAAAAGTGTTTTTAATAACTTGTATTTATTGCTCTTCTAAACAACTTTAAGGCATGTTAAATAAGTTTTATAAGATTCTCTAGTATAGTTAAGAAGAGAGCTTTTTTAGTCTTTTTAAGATAACTTATTTAGTATAAGTTAAAGCATAGTGCTTATATTTAATGTGTGCTATTTTTTAATTTACACTTTTTAAGCTGCGTTAATAAGTGCTTTTATTGCTTTTAGACCTAGATACTTTACTTTAGTATACTAAAGGTCCTTTAAGTTGCTTTTCAGATAAGTTGTGTACAAGCTTTTAATAGAAAGTATTATGTTTATAATAAGCTTTAGATAAAAAGATAAAGGCTTATATTTAAGGAATAAGAAGTTAAAATAATATTTAAGCTGTACTAGTATAATATTTTTACAAAGTGTACCCTAGCAAAGTATAATATATAGGCCTAAGTACTAAACTCTTTTTCTGCGTAGGCGAGCTTTTAAGACAATATTAAAATAAAAACTTTTAATAACTACTATATTTATAAGAGTAAGATCTTTAGTCTTATTACTACGTGTTCTACTTAGAACTTAGTGTAGGATGCAAGTTCTTTAACTGCTAATAAAAATAGCCTAAGTACCTACTTCTACTGTCTCTACCTCCCTTGCAGGTATAAAGGAGCCTAGTATAAGTAGTTCTTTGCTGTTTACTAAGTGCAACGCAGCTTTACTATTAAGTATAGTGCTTCTTAATAGTACATAGGCGTTGTAATTGCTAGTATAGTATACACTTAGGCTGTTGTTTTCTTTAAAAAGCGCTAGGTTAATTAAAAATGTAATAATACCCCCTAAAAAAGCTTTTAACTTACTTTTTTTTTTCTAAAAAAGCCAGTGTCCTGCCTTAACTAGTTTGTCTTAAAGTTTTTTGTACTAGTTAGTATATAGGCGTTCTTAAATTTTCTTTACTTTCTTTTTACTAACATTATAATAGAATTTTGCGTAGGCCTTAATTGCTACTAAAAGCGTATAGCATTCTATAGAATTTTAAAAGTACTAATACTTTTTATTATTTTTATATAAGCACTTATAGTTAATTTTATAGCCTACGCTCTTGTTGCCTTACTTTTTGCAAAGTTTTAAGTTTCCTAGAGTAGTAAAGGCTCTTGTTAATTTAGCTAAGCTTAGTGTGCTAACTAAGCGCTAATAAAGCATTTCTAAAAATACTTAACTATTTTAGTTAAAGTTTAGATAATTTTTTCTTAGTATCTATTGCTATTAGTAGAGCGTTTTTGTTGTGTTAGCCTAGTTAAGAGCGTATTTAACTTCTACAGCGTCTAAAAAGTAAAATACAGTAAGCGCACTGTCTACTTTAGGGATTTTTAGCCTTTTAGCTTTTAGTTAGCTTATTTACTACTTATTATACTAAGCTTGTAGTTCTATAGTACTGAGTTTGAATTCGACCTCTGCGTCCACCTGATTACCACTGAAGGTGAGAAGCAGCAGGCAGGGAGCGAGGGCAGCTGCTTTTCACTTTTTTGGAAAACCCATTTTGACTACAACAACAACCACCACCTTTGATACCTTAAAAAATAAATAGTACTAAGTTTTACTTTTGTAAGGCTTGCTTAGTACTCTTAGCGTATTACTATTTAGTTAATAGCATTTATTAGTACTAGTTTAAGCTGCAGTTGTTTAATAAGCTTATTTAGTATTTAACTAGCACTATCTATAAGTTTAATTGTAATTAGAGCTAGTAATTGTTTATTAACAGTTGCGTAAACTTTATTCTAAATATGCTAAAAAGCTTATATATTTACAGCCTAGTCTGTATACCTTATGCAGTATTTATTAAGTTTTCTATCATAAGCTTTAAGTTTTTCTTAAAATAAGTTCTTTATAGGTGCTAAAAGCCCTAGAGGCAGCTTTATTAATATATCAATAGTTACAATAGCCTCTAAGTTAATATATTTCTAGACTTTTTTAGATTTAGTGTTAAACTTTAGCTAGGTGTACTAGTAAGTCTAAGTTGCATGCCTTAAAAGGCGCGCTAAGTTAGTAATTTAAAAGGAGTTGCTTGCTATTATTTTGCGTGTAATTAGTTAGTAGATTAAGAGGTGCAAACTAATTTTTAAACAAATTAGAGAGTCTAAACTACTACTAGCATACTTTAAGTTACGCAAGGAGAATCTAAACTGCAATTTAAAGCGCTAGGCTTATAACTGTAGAGAATAAGAAGCTAGTAACAGTAGTTTAGAAGAACTAAATAATTAATTCTAATTCTGCTCTAACTAAGTCTAAGACGTGCTATTTATACAGACCTAGCCTAGAAAGGCTGCTGTTAAACTTAGAGGAGTTTGACACGTATCCTGCCGAGCTTAGGTGTAAGCTTATAAGTTTGGCGTAGATATTCTAACGTGAGGTCAGCTAGCGCGCGCTTAGCGCGTAAGCTACCAGGCGCCTAAGCTCAGTGCTAAGGAGGCCTTAGGCCTTGAGGTTAGTACGTTATAGATGCGACATAAGGTTTTTATTTTTTTAGTATTTGTAGGCCTACTACTTGCACTGCTTAAAAGAAAATAAAGTTAGCTTAGTGTTACAAAGGGTTAGTCTACACTTATCTAGATATAGTCTAGGTTAGGGCGAGGCTAATGTATAGGGTAGTCCGTAAGGTATTGTAGGAATAATTTTAAGTAGGAAAGAGTTATTAATATTAACTAAAGGTAACAATACTAATTTTATAAAAGATAAAATAACTAGTTCACAATCTGTACAAGAGATAAACTATTTAAGTTAACTATAATAAGTATAATAATAAGATCTATTATATTCTTATACCTATTGCCTTTGTCCTGCTATCCTGTACATCTCTTCTAAGAGAGAGGTTTATAATAGCGCTGCTATCCCTTTGTGCACGGCTATCCTAGATAGCTAGTCTTAGCAGGATAGTAATTACGTAATTAGCGCCTTGCGTAGATTATTACCTTCTAGCGTTATAGCTAGTTAACTTTTAACTATTGCTTATATGTTAAGAAGAAAATCTTTCTTGTTACTTATAATATTATCCTCTTTCTTAGGCGTATTATTCTCATACTTTGTAATATTATTTTCTTGTGCTGTATATTAAATTGCTAGCTATATATAAGGTCTTAGTATGCTTATTATATTATACGCTTGTTCTCTTTTACGCCTTCTTAACTATGCTTAAAGTTTTATTATCCTGCCGTTCTTGTCTATAGAACTCTACTTCTAAGTATTATACTTATACTAATTATATAAAAAAGCTAGGCTTAAAGATAGCTTTTTATTATAAGTAGTATAAGGTAAAAAACCTTTACTATTTTATAGATACTATAACTAGCTATTACGCGAGTTATATTTTTATAAAAGTAGAATATAGTCTTTTTATTATTAAAAAAAAGTAAAAAAAAGTTTAGTATAAAAAGTGTAAAAAGCGTTTTAAAGTTACGCGTTTAAAAGCTTAGTTAGCTTAAAGTAAGCTAGAGCTCTTAAAAACTAAAGCGTAAAAGTAATTATTTACTAAAAAAAACCTTGCTATTCTAAATCTTTAAAATTGTGTAAAGAAACAAGCTAAAAAGAATTCTGCCTTTAGTATAGACTTTTTAACAACTAAACTATTACTACCTAGACTATTAACTAACTTAGGCTAGTTATAGGCTAACGCTTTTTTTAATTTTTTTTTAATTACTTTTTTTTTTAAGGACTTAGTTCTTTCTTTTTTAAATAGTTATAATAGTACTTAAGTACTTATAACTTCTAGTTTATTAAATTTTCTTTTAGTTCTTAAGTATTTTAGCTTTCTAGCTATTCTTGCTACTTAACTAAGTATTTTTACTAACAACTAATTTTCTATAAGTCTTTAATTTCTTTAACTTTATACTTATTATCTTTAAGCTTTATATTAGTAGCTAGCTTAGCATCTAAAATTGCTCTTTTTAAGAGTTTTTTGTAAAAGACAAAGTAAATATATATGCCTAGTAGTAATTAAAGTTTATAGTTTATATTGCTTATTTCTTTTAGGATTTTAAATAGTCTTACTTAGAGGTTATCTAGTTTTCCGCTTAGTTGCTTAGTTTTTAAGTTTTATTATAACAGGAAAACTTTATTCTCTTTTTTAAAAGTTAGTTCTTTAATTTTTTACTTATTAGCCGCCTTAGCTATTATAAAGTTTTTATAAGCTATATTTTTACTTAGTTTTTTATATAGCTCTTGTATTAAGTAAGCTTTGTTATCTACGCCTACTACAATACTTTTAATATCTTTTATATCCTAATAAGTAGCTAGCTTATATCTATAGTTTACGTAGTATAGCAAGTGCTTTATAGTTACTAACTTTATACTATTATAAGCTAATTGTGCTGTTAGCAAGAGTTTAACTTAGTTGTTTTATAGCTTATTAGTGTATATTCTTAGATACTATTCTAGTGTCTAGTTTATTTATTTTGTCTAGCTATCTATTTTAGAGTAAAAGCTAGTTAATAGCTTTTTTTTTATACTTAATTTTACTAGAAATATGTTCTAATACTTAGACATAAAAAGTTTATTATAGTTAGTAATAAACTTCTTAATATTTTATACTTTAATACTAGTACTTTTATAACTTTATACGCGCAGCCTTCTACTATAATAGCTTTTTTTATAGGTATAAACTTTGCTGCCTTAGTTAATTATTTTATAATTACTAAGACAGTGTTGCAAAGTTAAGCTAATTTTAATTTTAATAATTTTAAGAGCTTTATTATAAAGTTCATTATTATACTACTTTATAGTTTTGTTAGTAGCTGTAAAAGTTGTAACAAGCTATAAAGCTTATATCTCTTAAGCTTATTCTAGTAATAAGCTAAATAGTTGCCCAAAACATTTTATACTTTTACTTATAAGTACAGTATTGCAAACACCTTAGCTAGTTGCCTAACTATTTTTTTAATTACTATATATTTATATTTTAGGGACTTATACAGTTTCTTAATAAGACTTAATTTTATATATAAAAGTATATATGTTTCATTTCTTTAAACTATATCTTAGTACTCTTATTTATTTTATAGTAGTTTATTAGAGCTGTTTTCTTTAAGCTTAAACTACTAGTTAGCTATTCTCTACTACTACTGTTGTTGTAGTGTTTCTACCTGCTTAGCCACCTTAGCTACTTTAGCTAGTTCTAGCTAGTTATAATATATACTACTATTTAGTAATTTTTTAAATATAGCATTATATAGTTCTTTGTAACTTTCTTTATATAGGTTAAATCTCCTGCTTAGAGCATTTACTACTCTATTAAGCATTCTAGCGCAGTATATTATTTTAATGTTAAACTAAGCTAGCAACTAAGCTTATTAAACTTATTATTAGTTAAGTTTCTTTGTTATTATAAATTCTACTAAGTTTTAGTAATTAGTAAAAACTTTAATTTAGTGTAGTAGTTTTAACAGGTAGACTTTCTACTATTTAAAGAAATTAACTACTCTTAGTAGCTCTTTATTATAAATATTGTAGTTAAGTTCTGCTCTAAAGAACTTTCTTAAATATTAGAATACTAGTCTTTATTTCTTATTTAGGCACTACTATAATAATATAGCTCTAAGTGCATAATTTAATGCGTTAGTCTTAACTTGCGTTTTTTGTTTTAAGTTATATATTTCTAGTATAGGTGTCTTAAGGAATATTTGTTTAATTTTATTGAATGCTTTCTTCTATTTCTTGTTCTAAGTAAATTTTATTTTCTTCCTTATAATTTTTAAAAGGGGTAGAGTAATTTTTAAGTAATCTTCAATAAACTTCTGATAGTAGTTAGTAAGTCTTAAAAAGAATTACACGTTCTTAACTATTTTAAGTATTAGCTATTTTTATATAGCTGTAATCTTCTTTAAATTTTGTTTTAATCCTTCTATAAATATTATAAAGCTTAAGAATTCTATTTTCTTAATATAAAATTTGCACTTCTTTAGCTTCAAGTATAGCTTATAATTTTTAAGCTTCTTAAGCACTTTCTTAACATGCTTTACATATTCTTTAAGCGTTCTTTTAGAGTACACTAGTATATTATTTAAGTAGGCTGTAACAAAAATTCTAAAGTATTTATAAATTACGTTATTAATAACTAATTAAAACGTTGCTAGTGCGTTTATTAATCTAAAAGGTATAATTATATATTTAAATAGTCTATACTTTGTCTTAAACGCTGTTATCTACTTATAGATTTCTTTAATTCTAATTTAGTAAAATTCTTCGTAAACGTTAAATTTTGTAAACTACTTAGCTCTCTAGAGTTAATTTATAAGCTTTATTACTAATAGTAAAGAATATTCGTTCTTCTGCGTTATGCTATTTAACTTTTTAAAGTTAATATATAGTTACTACTTCTTGTTAAGCTTTTTTACAAACAAGATAAGTAAGGCTATTAGGCCTAATTTTAGTTAGATAAATTTCTTCTTTTAATTCTTCTAGATGTAATTCCTTAGCTTAGCATTATGCTTAGGCAATATTAAGTACATTAGTTCTAGGCTTAGCTTAGCTCTATTATCTAAA
This sequence comes from Alternaria gansuensis, assembly GCA_009289805.1. Taxonomy (NCBI): domain Eukaryota; kingdom Fungi; phylum Ascomycota; class Dothideomycetes; order Pleosporales; family Pleosporaceae; genus Alternaria; species Alternaria gansuensis. Next base: position 27,810 of record WBOK01000300.1, on the reverse strand, counting down.
ATAATCTTGTAATTCTAATTTTAATAGTCTACTAGCTCTATAGCCTTGTTCTTCTTAAAGAGTTCTTTAAACTTATTAGTATAATACTCTTTTAGTAATTTTAGTAGTAAAGGTTCTTTCTTTGTAGTTACAACTTACTTTATTTAAATAACTTCTATCTTCTCAGAGTTTTTTGTATAAATTCTCTTGATTTTATATAGTAAAATCTTGCTAAATCTTTATCTTAAGTTAAGCTCTAATTTGTTAAGCGTTTTTCTTTATGTACTCTAGCAACCTTATATATAAGTTCTCGTCTAAGTATTATTTTTATTTGCTAATTAATAGCGGAGTTATAGGCCTCTAGCTAGTTATAACTAATTAACATATCTAATCTTCCTAGATCTATAATGTTAATGTTTATCTAGTACTTTATACCTGCTATTTATAGCTTTGTTAATTTAGTCTCTAACTGTATTATACTGTCTCTATATCCTACAGGTTTTTTGTTAGCTAGTACTATTAGGATTAGTTCTCTCTTAATCTAGTACACAATGTCGTGTTTCTCTACTACTTATAAGAAGATTATTATTTATGTAGACCTACTGTTTACAAGCGCCTGCATATTCTAACTATATATAAAGATAGTTATAAATAACTGCTTTACCCAACTCTTAGCATCTTATACCTTTCTTAGAGTTATTTTAGGTATGCCCTTACTAGTGTAACCTTGTCCGTAGTAGTATCCTAGTTTTTTGCCTACTTACTTTTTTTCTTCTTAAGAAAGTAGCCTGTACTATACTTAGTGCTATAGTGTATTAAGCAACTATTATCATAACAGAAGCTCTAATAGAAGTTTTAATAAAGTATTTTTTACCTTAAGGCTTGTCTTCTTAGCTCTAGCTTTTTTGCTTTATAAATTAAGTAGTCTACTACCTTACAAATATTTAATAATAAGGTAATATAGTAGTAGTTATTTACTTGATATGTGTTACGAACCTAAGAAGAGAGAAGGTACAGACTATGTATAAAGGATAGAGGCAGGAAGAGATCCTAGACCACCCAAACAAAGGGCAACGCCTTTGTGCGCTAATAGATAACGCTACCCCGCACTAAGCACGTGATCCCACGGGCCTTAGCAGAAATCCTTTATAGGACAAGTTACATGCGTCCTACAATATACTGCAAAATCCTATACGTCCTACGCATAAGACAGCATAGAATTTTATAAGACAGCAAGACACTCTCTTAGTATATAGTAGTAAGTATTAAGCCCTTATAGCTTAGTGTGTTTAACTTTAAGTATAATTTAAGAATTACCTAATTCTTAACCCCTCTGTGTTATTACATTAATCTACTAATTATGCTAGTACAACCCTTTGTCTATCGCACTTACTTATTCTAAGAGAACTAATATAAATTATTTATAGACAATCTTTACAATTTAAACACCTCTAAGATAAGTAACACTACAATAAATACTTCTACTAACATCCTAACTATAAAAATAACTACGCGAGTTAATAAGCCTAACACCTACTATAGTAATTATAATAAGCTTAAAAAATAGCTAATCTAAGTTAACAGATACTTCTACATTAAAAAAACTAAGATTAACAATAACAACGCAGTTATATAAGCCTCTATGTTTCTATAAAGAGCTGCTAAAAAATAGGCTAACCCTATTCTTTGTTAATACATAGATATTACTTTTAGCAACAATATTAATAAAGTACTTATTAAAAAGTAAAATAATTTTAAGACAGAAATAAGAAAAGTATTCTTACCCTTTAAAGAATCTATAGTAGTAGAACAAAAGATTTAAAAGTTATAATAAACGCGCTCTGCAGCTAATTATACAATAAAGTTTTAACAGTACTAAATAGTTATTAAATAGAATAACAACGCTTTAATATAGATGTACTAACAAAGTCTTAAACTAGCAGTACAAGTAGAACTTATACAAAGTAAAGCTACTTTTAATATGCTTAATAAACTTATAGCTAAGGCTATTTAAGTAAATAACAACCTTTACAAGCTAAAGTTAGAAGAATAACTATTTATATAAAGAAATTATATACTAAAAGCTATAGACGCTTAACTTTGTTAAACATTCTAACGTCTATACTTTAACTAAAGTTAATAATAAAACTACACTTTTAAAATCTTAGGACACTATATAAATAACAGCTACAAGCTTATGCACTTTAATATTCTTAACAAAAAACCTAGAAAAAACAAGTTTTTAAATAATAAGAGTAGCAAGAAAAGAATTACTTGCTATATATATAGTAAAAAAGGCTATATAAAGCAAGACTACTAGAGCTAAAGCAAAGTAATATAATAGTTAAATGTTTTTTACTATATAGTACTTAGCAACAATCTAGAGAAAGAATAAAATATTATTAGTTAACTAACTATTATAGTCTAAGAATAGAACTAGGCAAACATTAATAGTCTAGATAACCTTTTTATAATTACTTTAGAAGAAGCTTTAGACAACAACAACTCTAAGATAATACTTAACAAATGAATAAAAGCAACCCCTACTAACTAGACTAAGTATAGAAAAATAGCTAGGTTCTAAGAAACTTACTAGCCCTCTACACCTATTACATAAGAAGAACTAATAGCTTATTACTAGGAAAATTTACTACTAGCTATACGGAAGTACTACACCACGCTAGATAAGCAAGATATTAACATATAAGTATTACTACTCTTAAAAATATAATACTTAAACAACTTAGCTAAGAAAATTAATATTCCACTAAAGTAGCTTAGACAACTTAAGGAAATCTTTATAGAACTCTTTAAAGAAATAATATTAAAATACTACTAGTATACTAATTTACTAGAAAAACTATGAAAGAAAATAATTACTCTAGCAGCTACTAATAATAAAGCTTTATATAATATCTTTATATAAAAATAAACTTAAAATGCTAAAGTATTTAAAAATAAACTAACGCATGAACTTTTAAATTAAAAGAAAAAGAAGCTTTACAAAAAACTCTAAGTAATATGCTAAAAGTAAAAAATATAAAAAGTGAACTAAAATAGTATATACTATTAGACAGATTTGCGTAACCTTGAACACGCAAAGTACTGATAGACTGTATATATATATAATAGCTGCACTATACACTACTTAAATAAGTATAAATAAAGATAGTTTTTAAGAAAACTAAACGAAATACCTTAATACAAGTACTTATAGTACAACTACTTAAGTATTGAATACGCAGTACAAATATAAAATAAATAATATAGCTTATACTTTTATAAATATAATAATCTAAAAAAGACCTTATAGATATATATAACGCAGTAGAAGAATTACAAAGATAGAACTTATACATAAAAGTACAAATAGCCTTTATAGTATACGTGCTTTAATATTAAATATAAACTATACATAGTTGCTAAGAAGTTCTATAGATTTAGTATACAGGGTTTTTTAAACAGACGCCCTAAACACCTAGAACTACTAAAGTAATAAACACAATTAACTTCCTAAGCCTTCTTAAGCTACTAGTAAAGCTTAATAAACATTAAATAATAGCATTAGTAGATTTTAGCTTCTAAGCTAACTTTATTTCTTTTTAAGTAGTACAAGTAGTAGGTCTATAAATACTAAAAAACAAGAACTTTACTTACTATATATAGTAAATCGTTAGCTTATACTAAGCAAGACAACTATTACGTATAAAGTTAATAAAGTAATACTTAGTATTTAAAAATATAAAAAAGAATTAAAGCTAAACGTCTTTAAATTAGCTACTTACAACATTATATTATAAATTCCTTAGTTATAAGAACCCTACTAATAAATTAACTAAAAGTTAAAAATGTTTTTATTTAAGTGCTGTAAATTAGACGAAACTACAAGCTAGCCTATATATTTAATAACTGTAATAGTAAATAAATAAAAAATTTATAATATTACTAAAAGATAATAAACTTTAACTAAAAACAGCTTTACAATACAAGAGTTTAACTTAATAGATACTAGTAAAGTATTTTTAAGTTATAAAGTTAAAGTTTTAGAGCAACACGTAACTTTAAATATCTTAAAAAAGTATAAAAAATTTTAGCACTTTTTTATAAAAGTAGTAAATAGCAAAGCCTTACTAAGATACTAACTTTAGAACTATAAAATTATTCTAGAAGAAAAGAAGACTTTACCTTTTAGGCTAATTTGTTAATTATTAGAGATAAAACTTAAAAAACTAAGAACTAAGCTAGATAAAAATTTAAGGAAAAAATACATTAAACTTTTAATATTACTAGCAGAATTCTTTATACTTTTTATACTAAAGAAGAATAAGCTACTATAGATATATGTTAACTACTAGAAAATTAATAATATTATAGTAAAGAATTAATACTTATTACTAAATATTATAAAGCTTTAGAATTAATTATTTTATGCTAAGGTCTTTATAGTATTAGACTTTTAAAATATATACTACCTTATTAAAATAAAGAATAATATAGAATAGAAGACAGCTTTTTAAATATAATATAGACACTATAAATATACTATTATGCTATTTAGGCTTATAAACGCCCTAGCAATATTTTAAAAACTTATTAATAATATATTAAAACTATATTTTAATATTTTTATTATAGCATATTTAAATAATATTTTTATTTACTTTAAGAACTTAAGAGATGATATAAAACACGTCGGTACAGTACTGAAGTGCCTAAATTAGTTTAACCTCTAGCTTAAACTAAAAAAATGTAAGTTTTATAAAAATAGAGTTACTTTCTTTAAATATATAGTAAGAGCATAAAGAGTATAAAGAAGTAAGGAGAAAATACAAGTAGTTAAGAAATAGCTATACTTAATAATAGTTAAGAAAATATAATTATTTTTCAAATTTCTTAACTTTAACTAATAGTATATTAAGAACTACTTTAAAATTGCTATTTTATTAACAAGACTTATAAGGAAGGAAATACCTTTTAAGTAGAGTAAAAAAGTAAAAAACGCCTTCTAGATGCTTAAGAAAGCAAGCATAAAACTACTATACTTTAAAATATTTTAAGTAGGACAACTATTACGCTTTAAAACTAATATATTAAACTTTTTGCTAGGAGGCTGTACTAGTTAACTATACAAAAGTAAATAGCACTTTATAATATACTATTTATAAAAATTCTCTAGACTAGAAAAATAATATAACGTCTACAACAAAGAACTCTTAGCTATTATTACATACTTATAGTATTAAAGAGTATATATAGAAAGCTGCTTAAAACTTATAATATTTATAAATTATAAGAACTTAGTTAACTTTAAAACTACTAAAGTACTTAACTAATAATAAGTAAAATACTTAAAATTACTTAAACAATATAAGTTTAAGATTATATACATACTAGAAAAAAATAATAGCAGGGTAGACGCTTTTAGCTAATAATACAATATTATAAAAATAAAGGAAATGATTAATACTATAATACTTAAAATTAATAAAAATAGATTATTAGGACTAGTAAGAACGCTAAACACAGTTTTATAGTTTACACAATAGATATACTAAAACAATTACAAGAAGCAATTATTAAACAACATTATAATAACTTTATATATAAGTACTTTAGTATTACCTAAACTCTAGAACTTATTAAAAGAAATTATAAGTTTCTAAGAATAAAAAACATAGTTACTTTTTTTATTGCTAAGTGCGTAGACTATTAGAAGAATAATTATAGTATCTACGCACTTTATAAAAAAATATAAGCAATAAAACTACCTAACGCACTATAGTTAGATATCTCTATAAGCTTTATTATATGATTACTAGTTTTAAGAGACTTTATTACTAAAGTATTATATAACGCAATTCTTATAGTAGTTATTTAATTTATAAAATAAGCAAAGTATATTACTTTTAGAAAAGATTTTATAGTAGTATAGCTAGCACATATTATTAACAACTAAGTTATTAAATATTACAGCATACTAAAGTTAATTATTAGTAATAAAAATAAGCTTTTTACTTTTAACTTTTAGACAACACTATTAGCTGCAATTAAAATAAAATAAAAGCTATTAATAGCTTATTACCTGTAAAAAGAGAAATAAACTAAATAAACAAACTATATATTAAAAGCCTACTTTAAAATATATATTAACTAATAGCAAGATAATTAGGTATTACTACTACCTATAGTATAAATGGTATATAATAACAAGATTTTAAAATTTATAAAATAAACACTATTTTATATAAACTATAAAAGACACCTTAATTTCTTTACACGTACACTTCTAAGCTAGAAAATAGAAGTAGCTATTGCTATAGCTAATAAGCTAAAAATAGTATATAAGTTACTTAAAATAACACTTAAGAAGGCTTAACGCTAAAGTATTTTATATATTAACTAGAAATTAAAAATAGCACCTTAGCTAAAAAAAAAAGATAAAGTATATTTACTTACAAAGAATTTTTGCACTAAACAACTTAATAAAGAACTTAATAATATTAAAGTTAAACTATTTTTAGTTCTAGACTAAAAGAGACTAGTTATATATACACTTAACCTTCTACTAAATACAAAAATCTACTTAAGATTCTATATTAATATATTAGAACTAGCAGACCTAAAAACGCTATTATAAAAAACTTTCTACTTTAAAACAAAAAAAGATAATATCTTTAAAGTTAAGAAGATTCTAGCACACTAAGTATAAAATAATAGGAAAGAATACTTAGTTAAATAGTTAAAATACCTAAGTAGTAAAAATACATAAAAACTAAATATAAACTTTATAAATTATTATTGACTACTTATATAGTACTATGTAACTTACTTAAAAAGTTGTTAAAAGTAAAATTATTTTCTAAATAGGTAGAAAATTAGGCGCTTTAATCTAACAACAGCGTACTAGGCATTAAACTACTTTCTAAAACTCTAACTTTATAGTTAATATTCTCTGCAACTTCAAAGGCTTTAATCTTCTTAATAATTTTTTTTAACTTATCTATTAACTGCTACTTATAACATGCGAGCACCTTATGCTGTTTTTAAAAATAATTTTTCTTTACACGCGCTACTAATAACGCTTTTAGTATAACTAACTTTGCTATAATAGCTTTAAACTCTTACTACTCTAATTAAGCTAACTCTTAGTCTAGCTATAAAGAATCTAGTAACAGCACTTTTACTAGAACATACTCCTCAACTTTATTATTATAATAATTTCTACACGCCTTTTTTAACAAAGATATTTAATCTAACAAACTCTTCTTAATATAATATTAATAAGCAACTATAGTAAGCTAACTAATACTGTTTATGCAATTACTAAGTGCGTAATAATAAGCAGTACTACAAAAAACTATTAGGCTAGTTTATAAAGACAAAAATGTAAAAGTAGAGGATAGTGTTATAAACTTAAGAAATGAGAAGGTATAGACTATGTATAAAGGATAAAGGCAAGAAGAGATCCTAGACTACTTAAACAAAGGTTGGCTTCGGCCTTTTGAGACAACCTTTTGATGTGACCACACATTTTGTAGACACCTTTTTGGTAAAAAATAATTTATTGCTAACAATAGGTATCTAGGCTTATGTAAGCCCCCTTGTTTAGCATTGCTGGCACGCAATTAGTGTGTCGCATGTTTAGATAGAAACAAAAATGCGCGATATCCCTCTAACTAACTGTCTTGACTAATAACTATTTACTAATAACCGCAACTTCTGTTGTCTTTGTTGCTATCCTGGCGGTGTTGCAGTTGCAGCGTTTCTAGCGCCTATACTTAGATGTAAACATACAACAACAGCGTTACTATCTAAGCACAGCTCTCTTATTTTTAGAGGCGACTTATAAAATCCTCCTGCTTGTTAGTTTGTTCTAGCTGCTTAATAGCTATTTTAACACGCTCTTGCTCCTTATAGAGCTACTGCAAGGTCTTTCTACTAAAGTTGTATTTACGTAGGAGGAGATTAGTAAGATAATATACAGTTACTGCACCTAGACTATTAACATGCGCGACGTATTTAATAAACTTACTACTAAATAAGCTTTTTACAACTTTTATTGTAACTTTAACATCTATAATACTAGACGCATTAATAAGGTGTTAAAAAATAATAGAATTAAACCTCTGCGTCTACCTAATTACTATAAGAGCTACTGCTGACAGCTCCTCTTTAACTAACTAGGGAGGCTGCTTAACAAAAGTAAACGCGGGCTTTATAATCTACTACTATAGCTTTTTATATAGTAACTTAGTAAAGTCTAACTTTACTTAATATAAGCTATTAGTCTTTTTTACTAGCTATAGGCTAGCAATTGCTGTTAAACACGTTTTAATTAGTGTTGTTTTTTAGTACCTTTAGCAAATTTTTTAACCCTAATATTGCTTAGTAGTTTAAGCTTTTCTGCTTTAAGCGCTTAGCGCGTGGACTTTATCTACTTACTATTTGAATTTTGTTAACTACACATAATCTTTTTTTAACTTTTGCGACTGATTAGTAGAGGGCAGCTGCTTTTCACTTTTTTAGAAAACCCATTTTAACTACAACAACAACCACCACCTTTAATACCTTAAGAATAAACAAAGGGCAACGCCTTTGTGCGCTAATAGATAATGCTACCTTACACTAAGTACGTAATCCTACAGGCCTTAGCGGAAATCCTTTATAGGACAAGTTACATGCGTCCTATAATATACTACAAAATCCTACACGTCCTACGCATAGGACAGCATAGGATTCTGTAGGACAGCAAGACACTCTCTTAGTATATAGTAGTAGGCATTAAGCTCTTATAGCTTAGTGTGTTCAACTTTAAGTGCAATCCAAGGATTACCTAATTCTCAACCTTTCTGTGTTATTACATTAATCTACTAATTATGCTAGTACAACCTCTCGTCTATCGCACTTACTCATTCTAAAAGAACTAACACAGATTATCTACAGACGATCTTCACATTATGCCTTCTTAAGTTACTACTAATAAAACTTATATTTATCCTTGCATTACATCTATAAGAGTTAGTAGTAGATCTTTACTTTTTTAAGTTTATAGAGGTAACACTTATCTGCTAAGCATTTATCTGCCTATAAATTTAAGTAGCAGCACTAGTCTTAGTCTACTCTATACTTCTCTTTATCTTTTTTATAGAACTTGTAATGAAGCTTATAGTCGTACTAATACAACTTTTTATATTTTTTAGTACTTTTTACTTTTATAGCTTCTTAGTCCTTAACTTTAGCTACCAGATTATTAAAGTAGAGTTGTTAGTGTATTACTTAATATTTAACCTCCTTAGTGTCTTTGCTAGTAATTATAATTCTTCTTTGAATTATACACTTATTAGCGTAATATATTGTTATTCTATATACTTAATATTAGTTGTTAGCTAATTATTTTAGCATAACTTTATTTCTAACTTTTTAATTTATTAGCCTAAGTTTGCTTAGAGTAAGAACTTTGTTATTTAGTTTTTATTATAGTATAATTTTATAGCTGTTTATTAAGCGTGCCTTTTTATAAAAGTTTAAGTTGCTTAAGTTGTTATTTAGTTCTATTTAAACTAAGTATAGCGTTCTTTGTCTAATTATCTTAATTTTAATGGCTATCTATTTAACTAGTTTTTCCTTATAGTTTTTAGTAAAGTGTCTAACTTTGCTATATTAAAAATATACCTTATTATTAAAACGCTTTTAGCGTTTTCTTTTAAAAAGCTATTTTACTTTTTTTTAAAGTATTTCTATTTTTAGCTTTCTTTTATACTTTGCTAGTTATAATAGCATTACTATCTTTATTGTACTTACTGTGTTGTTTTTTTATATTAGCTAAGCTAGATTAGAAGTATTTTTTTTGATTATACTTTTTCTAAAGCCTATTATTAATGTGCGTAGCTAGCTTAACTAGCGCTTTAAGTATATTAGGCTTATTATAATACATAAGGCTATTTTTAATATTTTCTTTTAGGCCTACTTTAAATACTATTTAAAGTGCTTTATTATTTTAATTAATTTATACTTATAGCTGCTTAAATTCTACTATATAAACTAATACTAATATAGTTAGCCTTAGGCAAGTAATTTTTTTCTTAGCTTAGTTCTTAGTGCTTACTTTTTTAAAAATGTATTTTATTTTTTATTTAAACTTTATTAAACTTGTAAATAAAGCTTATATTTTTACCTTAACTTCTTTATATTTTATATTTAGTAGGTAGTTATTTATATAAAGTTGTATTTAGTTAAAAGCTTTATCTTTTATATATATATTTACTATAAGGATTTTTTCTTAATTAGTAAAGACTTTATTATACTTACAGTATAAATTAGTATAAGTAAAAAATAAATATAAATCTTTTTACTTTTTTTTATACTTTTTAAGTAGTACTATTTTAAGTTTTTTTATAGTAATAAGTTATTTATTTAAAATAGCTTTTAGCTAACTTAAAAGCTAATTAATTATATTTATTATAAAAGCTACTTACTATACCTAAATATAAGCTTATCACTTTCAATTTTAGATTTTTTATAATTTTAAGTTATTTTTAGTATTAAAGTAAGATGTGTTAAGTATCTTATTATTTCTTAATATTAGTTAGTCTAGCGTAGAAAGTTCTAGAAATTAAGATATATTATTTTAAGTAATTTCTTAAAATGCTATTATAAATTTTAATTAAGTAACTTATTAATTGAATTGTCTACTAAAATTCTAAAGTAGTTAAAGTACTATATAAAGTTAGTCTACACTTGTCTAGACTTAGTCTAGGTTAAGGTAAAGCTAATATATAAAGTTGTCTATAAGGTATTAAAAGAATAATTTTAAGTAGAAAAGAGTTATTAATGTTAACTAAAGGTAACAATACTAATTTTATAAAAAATAAAATAACTAGTTAATAATCTGTGCAAGAGATAAACTATTTAAGTTAACTATAGTAAGTATAATAATAAAATTTATTATATTTTTATACTTGTTGCCTTTATCTTACTATTCTATATATTTCTTCTAAGAGGGAGGTTTGTAATAGCGCTGCTATCCCTTCGTGCACAGCTATCCTAGATAGCTAGCCTTAGCGGGATAGCAATTACGTGATCGGCGCCCCGCGCGGATTATCACCTTCTGGCGTCGTGGCTAGTTGACCTTTAACCCTCGCTCGTACGTCAAGGAGAGAATCTTTCTTGTTACTTGTAACACTTAGAAGCTAGAATTTACTAATGCTATTATCTAATATTTGTTAAGCTTTACTAGTAGCTTAAGAAAGCTTAGGGGGTTAATTGCGTTTATTGCCCTAGCAGTTCTAGGTGTTTAGGGCGTTTGTTTAAAAAACACTATATACTAAATCTATAGAACTTTTTAGCAACTATATATAGTTTGCATTTAATATTAAAGCATGTATACTATAAGAGTTAGTTGTATTTTTATATATAGATACTATCTTTGTAATTTTTCTACTATGTTATGTGCCTTTATAGGGTCTTTTCTAAATTATTATATTTATAAAAGTATAAGCTATGTTGTTTGTCTTATATATATACTATACATTTATTATTTAATTAGTTGTACTATAGGTACTTGCATTAAGGTATTCCTTTTAGTTTCCTTAGAAACTATCTTAATTTATACTTATTTAAGTAGTGTATAGTGCAGCTGTTGTGTATACATATAGTTTATAAGTACTTTGCGTATTCTAGGTTACGCAGATTTATTTAATAGTATATGCTATTATAGCTAACTTCTTATGCTTTTTGCTTTTAGCGTGTTGCTTAGAGTTCTTCTTAAATTTCTTTTCTCTCTACGTCTAAGAGTTAATGTGTTAGTTTATTCTAGAATGCCTTAGTATCTTAGGTCTATTTTTATATAACATTGTTGTGTAGAGTTTTGTTAATAGTTGCTACTAAAATAATCCCTTTTTTCTGTAGTTTCTCTAGTAAATTTCTAGTAAATTAGTATATTAGTAGTATTTTATTAATATTTCTCTGCAGGATCTTGTAAAGATTTCCTTAAGTTGTCTAAGCTATTTTAGCAAAACGTTAATCTTCTTAGCTAGGTTGTTTAAGCATTGTGTTTCTAAAAGTAGTAAGACTTATATGTTAATATTATATTTGTCTAGTGTAGTGTAGTACTTCTGCATAGCTAGTAGTAAATTTTTTTAGTTTATTAGCTTTTTCTGTATAACTAGTGTAGAGAGCTAGTAGATTGCTTAGAACCTAGCTATTTTTCTATGCTTAGTTTAGTTAGCTAGAGTTGCTTCTACTTCTTTATTAAGCATTATTTTAGAAATATTGTTGTCTAAGGCTTCCTCTAGGGTAATTATAAAGAGGTTATCTAGACTATTAATATTTGCCTAGTCCTGTTCCTGGACTGTAATAGTAGGTTAGGTAATAACATTTTATTCTTTTTTTAGATTATTGCTAAGTACTGTATAGTAAAGAATATTTAACTGTTGCGTTACCTTGCTTTAGCTTTAGCAGTCCTGCTTTATGTAACCTTCTTTGCTATATGTATAGCAAGTAATCTTTTTCTTACTATTTTTATTATGCTAAAACTTGTTCTTCCTAGGTCCTTTATTAAAGTTGTTAAGGTGTATAGGCTTGTAGCTATTAGTTACATAATATCTTAAGATTCTAGAGGTATTGTTTTGTTGTTAACCTTAGTTAGGATATAGACGTTAGAATGTTTAACGTAGTTAGGCGTTTGTGTTCTTTAGTATGCGATTTTTTTATAAGAATAGTCGTTCTTCTCGTTTAAGCTTGTAGAAGTTATTGTTTACTTAAAAAGCTTTAGCTATAAGTTTGTTAAGCGTGTTAAGGGTAGCTCTGCTTCGCATAAGTTTTATACATACAGCTATTTTAAGACTTTGTTAGTATATCTGCATTAAAGCGTTGTTGTCCTATTTAATAACTGTTTAGTACTGCTAAAACTCTGTTGTGTAGTTAGCTACAGAGCGCGTTTGTTGCAACTTTTAGATCTTTTGCTTTACTACTACAGATTCCTTAAAAGGTAAGAATACTTTCTTTATTTCTGTTTTAAAGTTGTCTTAGTCTTTAACAAGTGCTTTGTTAACATTATTGTTAACAGTTATGTCTATGTATTGGCGTAAAATAGGGTTGGCCTATTTTTTGGCGGCTCCTTGTAAGAATATAGAGGCCTATACAACTGCGTTGTTGTTGTTAATCTTAGTCCCTTTAATATAGAAGTATTTGTTAACATGGAGTAGCTATTCCTTAAGCTTATTATGATTACTATAGAAAGTATTAGGCTTGTTGGCTTGCGTAGTTGTTCCTGTAGTTGGGGTGTTGGCAGAGGTGTCTATAGCGGTGTTACTTATCTTAAGGGTGTTTAATGTGTGAAGATCGTCTGTAGATAATCTGTGTTAGTTCTCTTGGAATGAGTGAGTGTGATGGACGAGGGTTGTACTATTACATTGATCTACTAATCGTGCTAGTACAACCCTCGTCCATCGCACTTACTTATTCTAAGAGAACCAACACAGATTACCTACGGACGATCTTTACACGTAAAGAGTACAGGCGTACACTGCCTGCTATATAACCTCTTAAAAGTACTTAAGCTTAAGGCACTACTTTATTAGCTTTAAAAAAATTAAGAGCTAATTACAGTCTACGCTGTAATAGTAGCAGCTCTTAAAAAGGTTAATTAATTTTAAACACACTTTAATGATCTCCTAAAGCTTCTAAATAAATAGAAGGACCTCTATAACTACTAATATAGGGCTCTATTTAGATAAGCTAGTTAAAAAAAGATTAATACTTTACTTTTCAAAGGCACCTAGATAGAAGAAAAGACTTTAAAGAACTTTAGGCCTTTTTCTCTTAAATAAGTATTTACTTACAAGCTTAATAAGAACAGCTACTTTTTTAAATGCAAAGCACGTCTTGTAGTAAAAAAAAACCTTTAAGTAAGAAACTTACTATACTAAACGTACACAGCAACACTAGCCGCGCAATCTTTTAGACTTGTAATAGCAATTACAGCTAAGTTTAATATAAAGATTGAGTAGCTTAACATAGTAGACGCGTTTTTTAATACTAATATTAGTAATAAAACAGCAGTTCTGTATAACCTACTAGATAGTTATGAGTGCTTAAAAAAGTGCGTTAAGCTTTAAAAAAACCTTATACAGCCTACAAGAATTGCTTTTATTATAGTACAATAAATTCTTAAGCACACTTAAAAAGCTTAGCCTACAGGCCTTAGCTAAAGAGCCTTATTTTTTCTTTACTAAAAACTGAGCGCTTCTCCTAATATTCTTTGTAGACAATGTTTGTTTTCTAAATTATTAATTCTACTAAATAAAAGACTATAAGCTCTTTAAATTAATTAAAGACACTTACAAGATTAAAAATAAAGAAAATGCAAACTGATTCTTAAAGACAAAAATTGTTAAAAACTATAAAAGGCGCTTAATATTGCTACTACACAATACTTATATTAATAAAGTTGCAAAAAATTTTTATGTAAACACTTTTAGTAAGTTTTTAGAAACTTTTTTACTTTTAAAGAAGTTAGTCAAAAATCCTAAAGAGGCTTTAAAGCTTTGAATTAAGGCCTACTTAAAGCGCGTTAGTAGTACGCTTTACACAGCTATTATGCTACGTCCTCATGCTGTCTACGCAGTTTCTAAGCTCTTTTACTTTCTAACTAACTCTAGAAGCTTACTTAAAGGCTGTAAATTATCTTATATAATACTTTTACTGTATAAAGTATAAGGGGATTACATACAGCAAGAGTAATAGTAAAAAGCTTACTATTGATACAAACGCATCTTTTATAAATAATTTAAAAACTTATTAATTTTTCTAAAGCTACATTATTATACTCTTTAGAGAACTAATTATTTAGAAAGCAGCTTATTAAGCTACAGTAACAACTTTAATAATAAAGGCTAAGCTCCTTACACTAAACTATATAGCAAAAGAATCTATAGCGCTAAAAAAACTATTTAAAAAACTTAAGCTTGTAGTCTAAGAAGCTTAAAGAATCTTTTATAATAACTAGTAAACTATACGCCCAGTTATTAGAAAGTAAAAAAAAAATTACTACTAAGCTCTATTATATTAATATATAAAATATGTAGCTTTGCTAAAGATATGCTAAAAGCTTATTGAAATTAAGTATTTGTTAATAGCTAAGATGCTAGCTAATAAACTTACTATTTACTTATTAAAGTAAAAGCTTAAGCACTTTAAAAAGCTTTATAATATTAAATATATACTTATAATTAATGATAAGGAAAAAAGAGCCTAAAAAAAATAAAAGAGATGTTTAATTATTAAAGTAAATTAGCCTTCTACTTCTAAAAAACTTATAAGTTTTTAAGAAAACACCTCTCTCTTATTAAGTTTTTAGGTAACTAAAAAGTTAACTAGCTTATTTAACAGCTTCTTAGCGCGTAGTCAACGCGCAAGGAGACTATTAAAAGGGCTAGTAAGCTTCTTCTAGTTATTTTAACTCTTCTTTTTCTCTTTTTTACCTTTAAAGCTCTTTCTAGCCTTTTTCTCTTTAGCTACTTACTCTAAAAGCACGCGAACTGTAGCTTATAGGCTTTTTAGCTTACTTACTTTATAATTTATTAGTATAAAAAATGTAAAAAAAAAGAATAAAAAAAGCTTACGTAGGCGCATCTTTCTAAAGCTAAGCAAGAAGTTTTTGAACTAAAAAGAAAGTAATTTAAAAGCTTTAATTATTAGTAGAAGCTTAAAATTTAAGAAAAAAAAATGTATAAAACTTTATAAATTTTTTTATTAAAGCACTACTAGTAGCGCGTTTTAGCGCTAGAAGACCTATTCTAATAAGCTCTATTAGAGCTGCTAAATAAAATACCTTTAATATACTTAAGATAAAGCACGTTGCAATACGCACTAAGTTTGCTTAAGTAACTAGGAGTTACTGCTAGGGTCTTACGCCTGCAGGCGGTCTTAACTAAAGTTTTAATCTTACCTACACGCCCTCTAGACATATAGGCTAGTACTATACTTAAAGCAGCACTAGTTGACTTTAGGTAAAAAGCGCGTTTAAGAAGTAGCTGCGCTACTAGAGTAAACAGCAATAGCAGTAGTAGTAAGAGTAAGAGCGCGGGTAAGGGCAAGAGTAACAGTAGCAGCAGTAGCGCGCGCGTAGTAGCACAGGCAGCAGCATAGGTAGTAGTAGCTTTTTATAGTTTTAACTTTTATATACAGTTAGTAACTAAATAAAAAAAGTGCTAAAATAGAGCTAGAAGCTACGCAGAGGTATAGAGTAGTATATAGTAAGCCTAAAAAGCTATATAAAAGTATAGTAACACTTGCAAAATTAATTAGTATTACTTTTAAAAAGTTTAGATAAACTTGTAGACAATACTTATAGTAGCTATAGTAGTGTTAAATACTAAGCCTAAAAAGCTTAAAAATTTGTTATTATTATTGCGCTTTATGCTAAGCTGCACAAACGCAACGCGTTGCGCAGTGCGCTAGGACTATATAGAGCTCTGCATAGGTAACTAAGGTCTTAGTTACTTAAAAGGTGTGTTACATCTATAACGTACTATCCTTAAGGCCTAAGGCCTTTTTAAGCCTAAGGCTAGGTGCCTGTTAGCTTACGCGCTAAGCGCGCGCTAGCTAACCTTACGTTAGAGTATTCACGCTAAACTTATAATCTTATACCTAAGCTTGTTGTTAGAACGCAGCCCTGCACCACTACGCCGAAACAACCACAAAAGGGTAGATATGATCAGTGAACTACTGATCATTGTGCAGGATAGTATATATCGTCAAGGTTGGCCAGGCCCTATCTGACACTTGTTAGGATACGTGTTAAACTCCTCTAAGTTTAACAACAGCCTTTCTAGGTTAGGTCTGTATAAATAGCACGTCTCAGACGCAGTTAGAAAGGTAGAATTAGAATTAATCATTCAGTTCTCCTAAACCACTATTACCAGCTCCTAGTTCTCTACAATATTTGAAAGTAAGAAGCCTTTTTTGTATAAGCCTAACAACTTATTACTAGTTTAACAGTTTAAGCCTAAAGACTCTAACACGCTAGCTAATTATAATAGAACTCTTACTTAAAGTAAGTAAGTTATAAACTATAAATTATCTTATAGTTTAAAATTCTAGGTTTTAGATAGTAGATAAAGTAAGTAATTATAAGCTTAACCTCTGCTTACTAGGCATAGTACTAGAATTGCTAGTAAAAGCCTAAATTACTCTATAAATTGTTATCTTCTACTACGCAAGCTAGGCGGCAGGCATAAGTATAGAAATATAACTTAAAATTTTAACAATTAACTAAAGAATAGAAATATAAGTAGTGTTAACGCATAGATTATAGATTATAAAAATCTATTATAAATTAATTTTTATAATACTTACCTACTAGGTTTGCAAGTGACCTAGGAAAACTAAGCAAGCTATAAAACTTTTAATTGTAAAGTTATAGTAGCTTTGCTTACAAAGCATAAACTAACTATAAGAAATACTTAACTGCATTGCAACAATCTACCTAAACTACTGGAATTATAAAAGCAGTTGCTTTAGTATTCTATAAGAGCCTTACTTAAGAATACTTGCAAGAAAGAGATTAATTAGTTAAGTAAAAATAAGACTTAGATAAAAATATTAAATGATGTAGTAGATAATTATTTGATACTTATAAAGTAGATTTGATCCTATACGTTTAATTAAGATAGCTTTTTTTTAAATGCAAAGCGTAGATGGTTGTAAAAAGTACTTTAAAAAAAACTTTATTAATTTAATATATGCTGCTACGTTAGTAGCTAGATCCTTAAGAACAGTAATAGCTATTGCTACTAAAAATATTTCAGAGATTAAGTAATATAATATTGTAGGAGCATTTCTTAATGCGTTAATTATAGTAGACAACTTAATAATTTATATGATACTAGTTAGCTTTAAGAAGCTAAAAAAGTGCTTATAGCTTAACTACGCACTTTATAAATTATAAGACTTAATACTATTATAGTATAAGAAGTTTTTAGAATTACTCAAAGAGATTAAACTAATTACTTTACTAGAGGAGCCCTACTTGTTCTTTAATTAAGAAAAGAGAATTTTTGTTTGATTTTATATAGAAAATATTCTACTACTTTTTGCAAAAGATTATAAGTAGAGGGTATTAGATTTTTAGTTAAAGATTAGAAATAAGTATAAGATATAGGAATAAAAATTAGCTAAATAGTGCTTCAGTATTGAAGAAATTAGAGATTGTAAAAAGCAAATAATTACGCTTACATAACGTGGTTCACAAGCGAGCGAGCGCACCAAGCGAGCGAGCGTATCCTTACCAACGCGTCAACGTCGACACAAAAACGCGAGATGCCTTAATAATACAACGCCTAATCTACTTATACTTAAGCAGATCTACAGCTTGCTCTTTTTGATATTAATTCTTGACGCGTTTAAAGTAGCTATTGTGCTGCCTAAACCTATAATCTTTCTAAATCTACTCTTGAGCATTAACGCGCTAGGAGATGCCTTTAACGCAACGGCAAACTAAACTTAAAGCGCCTAAACAAGTTAAAAAAAAAGGCTGTAGTAAACTATATTCTTAAAGAGTTTATGCAAGAATTTGCGCCTATAAAGCTGAATATTTAAGTAATAGCTAATAAACTATTAAATAAGCGCACTAGTAACTCTATTAGTAAGAACTAAGTTAACAACTTTGTTAAGTAGACTTTTAAGCTTTATATACACTAAAGCTATTTTTATAATTACTAGTAAGCTGCCTGCTAGGACCTAGTAGCTATTTAGCGCTAGTTTAACTTAGTTTAGGCAATAAAGCAAAAGTAGAGTTACTAGATACTACCTTTTATTATTATTATAAGTAAGGTGCTTATTAACATCTTGTTTAAACACCTGCCTGCTAACTAAGTTCTTTAAGTTAGTTCTAATAGCTAAATAAATAATTAGCTTACTTTTACTTAGTTAAAGCATTTTAATACCTATACAAAGAGCTGTACTATAAGTAGGTATTAACTACTTTTTATTAATAGCTATAAGAGCTACTGCTTTGTTAATTTTTAAAATTTTTGTAAGAAAAATTTTTTTTTTTTTTTTATACTTGCATACTTGTTTTACTTATTATAGCTTTTTAATATTGCCTGCTTCTTACTATTAAAGCGTAAGTATAGTAATACTGTTTTATGCTTAGCACGTAACTATACTAACTATATTAGTAAAAAAACCTTTTTGCTAGCTTTTAAAGCTACTTTTAAGCAGTCTATTATAAAAAAGAATATCTAAGCTAGCTTTAAAGACGCTAGTCTAGTCTTATATAACTTGAAAGTAGTGCTATTAAAGCTTAATATAGTAGTTTAGATACTAAAATAATTACTATAATAAGTAGCTGCCTAAAAGCTGTAGATACTATATAACACGCACAAAGTTAAGGCTTAAAATATTTTTATTTAATAAAAAGTAAGAAACTACTATAGGTCTTCTGCAAATTTAGTTAATAAGTAAGTTACGTAGCTAAGTAAAAGGGCTTAGCAAATAGCATATAAAATAACGTTTATAAAAAATAAAAAAAATAGCCTTTAAAAAGCTCTAGATAAAAGAAATAAGTAGAAGAGCTATAAGCAGTAATACATACAAATAAAAAAGACTCTTACTATTAGCAAGGTACAAAAAGTATTAGCTAAATAGGTAAGTAGTAGTTATAGTAAAAGTAAGAGTACGTCTAAGAGGGTGTAAAGAGAGAGGCGGTACAGGCGTTGCAAGCAGACTAAACACAACGCTTGTACTTGCGTAGTTAAGATAGATAGTACAAGTAATAATAGCAGTTCTAATAATTAATTTAGTATATTGCAATAGTTTATTAACTGTGATAAAAGTGCGTGATATCGTGTTGACTTTAACGCGTTGGTGAAGATACGCTCGCTCGCTTGGTGCGCTCGCTCGCTTGTGAACCACGTTATAATATATATATTAACAAAATTACAAAGAAGTTTAAGCTAAAAAAAAGTTAGCTTTTTAAAGACTTTACTACTGTTAGAGAAGCTAATTAAGAACACTAGCAAAGCAACTAAGCAAGAGATTAAGGCCTACTAAGAAAAAGTTAGATTAGTACTATATATAGCTATAAAACCTTAACTAAATATTGCTTACTTAATTTTAAAGCTCTTACACTTCCTTACAAACCTTATTAATTAATATACAAAAGCTGTTACAAAGGTAATTATTTACTTTTATTAAACAAAATAGAATGTGATCTAATAAAGGACCTATAATAGCCTAAACCTAATAATTATAAGTAATGCTTTTTTTACAGATAATTAGGAGACTGATTAATTATTCTATAAATATATAGCTATTCTATATAGTAGTCTAATATTTTAAAAGGCGGCTTAGTAGACTACAGTAACTACTTTAACTACTAAGGCTAAGCTGCTCGCCCTTAAGTAAACTACTAAATAGGCTATAGCCCTTAAAAGCTTTTTTTATAGAATTTTTTTTAATTTAAGAAAAGTTTAAACAGTCTAGTATAATAATTAATAAATGATTTAACTTATAGTTAAGCAGGATAAGTAGATTAGTACTTAATTAAAATATGTAGATATACAAAATATCTAGCTATAGTAGAAATATGCTAAAGATTTATTTTAAGTTAAGTATCTAGAAACAGCAATTATACTAGCTAATAAACTAACTAAGCTGCTTACTTAATATTGGTTTAAGAAGTTTAAGTAGTTACTTAACTTTTAGCAAGTTAAGCACTTAATTAAAGGTAATAATAATTAACAAGTAAAGAATTTGTATTAAGTAGTAATACTTAAATACTAAGCTAAGTCTTCTTTTAATTGCTTAGAAAGAGCAGAAGATGAAAAGCTAAACTAACTGAAAACTAAAAACTAAAACTAGAAATAAGCTTACTAGTAAGTATTAGAATTATTATAGTTACTAGACTTTATTAGTAAGTCTTGCTTAGCTTTTTAAGCCTTAGCAAGCTTAAGCGTATTATTAGCTATCTTAGCTTATATAGCTTGAGTTTAAAGGCGAGCAGCATAAAAACAAGAATTTAATTTATTACTTTTATATATAGAATTGTAAGATAATTGCTAGCTTACCTTAGTATACTTATGCCTATATAATTTAGTCGTATAGTAATTAGGATAATAATTAGCAGTATAATAATATAGAGCAAAAACAATTAATATTTTACACGTATACTATTCTTAAAGTATTAATTAATGTACAGAATACCACTATTACTACTACAGCTGAGCTATTATTGCTACAGCTATCGTAAATTATAAGCTAGCTATTAAGTAGGCTGTATTATAGGTCATCGGAGTTATATGCAGTATTAAAGCTTTTATCCTTAATTAAAAGCGCTTACTAGAGTAGGAGTAAGATTAAGTAGTAAAAGCTAAGTAGTAAAACTGTAAGAAAATATTTTTTAAGCGTAGTAATGATTAACTAAAAGCTTTTACATAAAAAGCTATTTGGTAGATATAAAACTATTATTAATGGTTTTTATAAGAAGTAATAATGTTGCTAAGTAGCTTATACTTATTAACTTAGTACTTATTATTATTTTATTTATAAAAACTAGTTAGTGGTCTAAGCAAGAAGCTTAAATAATCAGAAACTTACTTCTTTATTTTTATATATAGCTATAAAATAATTGGCAAGATTATTATTAATAGTATAGTATGTATAAGTTAAGTAACTGCTATAGTAAGTGCTAACTTAACTACTAGTCTAAACTTAATTAAAGCAGGACTCAGCGTATAAACTCTTGAACAATTTTTTTATATAGCGCTTATGTAAAAAAATAAGAAAATATAATTAATTATCAACAATTTTTAAAGAGTTTATAAGCACTTTTTTTAAGTAAAAAAAAGTATATTGCGCTTTATAAATAGCTTAATAAGCATATATAGGCTATTACTATTATTATATTACTATTCTCTAGACGTAGCTTAAGCAGTAATTTACTTTAACTTTTAAATAAGCTTTTAAATAGTCTTGCCTTTACGCTAGCTTAATTTCTTAGTTAGGCTTTTGGTTTAATTAAGATTTAAATGAAGGCTTAACAGTAGACTTAATTAAATAAGTAAGTTAATTAATATTTAAGCTAAGCTACTAGAAGTCTTAAGGTGCGCGTATAGATTAATAAGTAAAGGTAATAAACATTTATTATTTTAAAAAACTAGCTGCTTACTAAATTTTGTTACTAAATAAGCTTTAACGCGTATAGTGCTTATGCTTAGTACTATTTCTATATTATTAGCATAGGCTTTCTAAGCAACAATTACGCTCTTAACAATAGCTGTTTAAGTAAACCTTATGCTTATTGCTATTAAGAGTAGACTATACTAGAAAGATCAGCAGCTAATTAGTAAGAGAATAGTAAGGCAATAAAACTTACTATCTTAATAGTAATAAAGGTGCGTTAAAAATTTGGAAGACTTAGTAATTAATATTATAGTAATGCTAAAAGTTTTAGAAATGTAGTAGACATGACCAATATTTATATTAATTGCGCACAAACTAAGTACGCAATAGTTAAAGTTTGTTTAATATTTTAAATTATAATAGAACTAAGCTGTTTGCTTAATTAAAACAACATTATAATATCACGACAGAGATAAAAGATTAGGCAGTAGGACTAAGGTTATAAGAGGACCTCTTAATTAACAACGTTAATCTAGTAAAGATTAACTCCTTGCTTACAGCTTAGATTAATAGATTCTTACTAACCTAGAGGGTGTGTTAGAGTATTTACACGCGGATTACCCTGTTAATTAGGTAATCCTGGTAAGCTGTTTGGGCTGTTCACGTGACGGCCCCGCTAGCGTCTATAGAAACGGGCCATATCGTCTTAAGTCTCTACAGTAGTTATTGGACACTTGATTGTAGCACTTAGTTAATTAATACACTCACTTTCCACTTAGGTGATCAAACAATTGCTCCTTCACAGCTTCTACAGCTTAATCTCTAGATTATTTTTAGTAGTAATAGCTATTGCTGCTCTAAAGGACCTAGCTACTAACGTAGAAGCATATGTTAAATTAATTAATTATTTTTTTAAGATTACCTCTTATAATAATCTGAGCCTTGTATTTGAAAAATGTAAAGAGTGGCTTTAGGCAATAGTACTTGCTACACACTACAGAAAATTGTAAAAGATAGCTCTAGAATAATAACGTGTGTATATTTTAAGCAATAATACCTGCTGGTATCATTGCAGGTGAAGAGCCCCTTATAAGCACAATTGCAGGTAGGCAAGCTAACAATAAGCAAGTTTAGCGGATCTAGCTAGCACGCAACTATCTATAATAGAGGCTCCCTCTCTAGTCTAGCGTCCTAACAGCCTTAACTTAGAACTTTTAAAATTATATATAAAATTAGCTTAGTCAAGAGCATGTTCTACGCGTAAGTTATATGCGCTTAAAACGTGTATTACTTATAAGTTAAATACGTAGCAAGCTTTATAATTTAAGTTTTATAGTGTTATTATAGTAACTCTTAAATTTTGTTTGTTTGTTTTTTAAAAGTTTTTAAAAGTAAAAGTAAAAGTAAATAATTATTATAAGTAGTTTATGTAAGGTAATATTTACTATAGTAATAAAAAAAATTTCTAGTATATTTTTTTTAGTTCTTGTCTTGCTTAATATACTTAATACGTAATATTAGCGCACTTATTACGCACCTTAATATTAAGCTCTGATTTTTATTATAGTCTACTTTTTAAATCCTAAGTATATTCAGAAGTTTTATTTATAAGATGCTTAGCTATACAAGTTTTATATACTTAAAAAAGCTATTAATTTTATTACTTTACATGCGACCTACCTGTATTATATATAGAATATTACTAAGTAAAAAATATTTATAAAAAGACTAAGCATTATTATTATAACTATTATACTAAAGGCAACTATTGTAGTTATACTAAAGTAAGTTATTTTTGATTTTATTTACTATACTTTAGCTAATTTAAATAAGTTTTTAAAGCACTTAATAAGCGTTAAAATTATTTATAATAACTTTGCTTTTATTTTAATACTACAGTTACTAATACTAAACCTTTGAAGACTAACTTTGCTATTATTACTACTAGCGTTAAGCTTATGCGCTGCTAGCGTAAATTTAACTTTAAGCTTTCTAACTACTACTACGTTGCTATACACACTAGTACTTCTTTAAAAGTTTTTACTTAAGTGCTAATATTCTTACTTTATTTTTTAAGCTTAATTTTAGTAGAGCAGTATTATATAGTAGCTACTCTTATGTTAATTACTAGTTATACAGCTAGAATTACTAGTCCTGCTAGTGATAATAATAACAATAATAAGAGCTTAAGTAATAAAAACAAGCTACTACTTAAGCGCAGTCTAGGCGTAGGTAGCGTTTATAATAGTAGTGCTAAAAGTAGTAGTAATAATAAGATAGGTAGTAGTAGTAAAAAATTTTATAATAATAAGTAAAAGTATTTAATTTTTTTTACTTAAAATTTTGTTTTTTTAAATACTTAATTTTTGCGCCTTAAAGGCGTAGTAATAATATTTAGTATTCTTTCTTAGCGCGCTTAAAACGTAATAATTTTTATTCATACTTGTATTATTTAATTAGTTCTTTTATATTTTAAAACTATAATGCTAGAGTCTAAGTATTTTATAATCTATTATAACCTTTTTGTTACAACTAATAATTTAAATAGCTATTTTTAATATATTTTTTTAATATTTTTTTAACTTATTTAATCTTTTTACTTTTAGAGCTAATTTCTAGTACTTAAGTATTATCTTCTTAACTACTACGTAATTCCTATTACTTTAGTAAAGAAATGTAAAAGATATTATAAATATAATAGTAAAGTAGTAGTTATAGTTAGTAAGCCTATATTCTAACTACTTTTTATACTTAAAATAGTTCTATAAACTTACTAGAAAGCTTCTTACTAAGTTAGTAGGCTAGGCTAATGTTCTTTATACTAAGGCAAACTAAGTTTTTTTAATTAAACATCTTTAGTTTGTATTTTATATTATAGTATTAGTATTAATATTTTTATGCTACTAAAGAGTATTCTCCTGCTATTACACGTATACTGTACATGCGCTGTACTCTATTTAAAGCATCTAGTACTTTTTTTTTTAGCTTACTATTTTTAAAAAGCAACGTAAGTAATAAATACTTACTATATACTAAGTAAAAAAGTATTGTCTTTGTTAATTTATAGATAGAGTTGTTATATGCAAGTTATATAGTTAGTAAAAGTAATACTTAATTATTTTATTTCTTTAAAGTAAATATCTTTAAGTATTACTTAATTATTTAGTTCTAGCGTTTAGTTTACTTATTTACCTGCAAGTAAAAGGCTATACTTAGCCTACGCTTTACTTATAATTAGTAGTATATTTCTGTCTAAAATGCTAAAGTAAACATTAAACTATAATTAAATATAATACTTTTCTAAATTCTTTACTTTAAAATAATATATTTAAAGTAAGATTTTGTAAACTATTTTATATTTTATTTTTTTAATACAAGTATATAAATTACTATTTTTAAAAAGTAATAATATTAATAAGAATTACATGAAATATATAGCTTAAAATGTTTTTTACTAGTAGCAGCTTTATCAAAAAATGAAAGCTTACTTTTTTAAAAATTTTATTAAAAATTAGTGATAGTAATAACTAACCATATTTACTATATTTTAAAGCTTTGCTTTTTTAGTATACTGCATAAGTCTTTACGTAATCCTAAATATTATAGCTTAGCTCTAGCTAGTAATATAGCTTACTAATAAGCTTATAAGTTTTACGTGCACTAAAATAACCTACTATGCGCGTATTATCATTCTGTAATTAATTTTTTTACTTAATAGCTTGTTTTAGTAAAATACTAATTCTGCTTTTATATTTTAAAACTTTTTTATTATTAACGTACTATACTTACGCGCTATTACTATTTTAAGTGCATGCTACTTATTTAAAGTCTATAACTTACTATAAAGTAAAAGCGTCTTTTTATTATAACTAGCGTAGTTTATTTATCAAAGCTTCTAACTTTACTATTACAAGTTTACTACTAACTAATACTTTAGCTAAAGAGCGTAGTACGCATAGTATATAGTTTTTAGTACTAGTAGTTTAAATACTTTTTATTCTATAAATATTAGCTTTATGCGTTTTATATGCGCTTTCTTAGCTATACTAAGTTATAGAACTTTTTGTTCTAGTATACTCTACTCTTACTAAAAGTTTATTCTATAGTGTAAGCAATAGTTAAGTTAATAATAAGTTCTTTTATTTATAATCTACTTTTTTTAATAGCTTATCTATAAAGTTTATACGCCCTAGGCAGTATTTAACTTTAAAATTAAAAGGCTCTAAGTATAGAGCCTAGCGTGCTAAATACTAGTTTAGCTTTTATATAGCGCGTAAAAAACGTAAGTTATTATAATTTATTAATACTTAAATAGTATGTTAAGCGCCTTTTAAGTAGTATTGCTATTTATTAAAACTTTATGTAATAGCTAAAAGTTTAAAATTATATACTTTATAGTTTAGCTTAGCATTTTATAGTTTTTATCAGTAAAATATAATAGAATACTAATTTTTATTTTTAAAAAGTTATAATGATATGCCTAAAAAAGTAAAAGTTAAAGTATTTATTTTAATACTAATTCTACGTATATTTTTAAAGTAGTATAGAGTAAGCGTATATATAAAGCGTTGCTTAAGCTTTATAAAAGTAGTATATGTATTTTTATTCTAGTAAAACACATGTTTTTTTTTTAAAATATTTATAAAAATTACTATTTTTATAGTATAGTTCTTAATAAAATACTAATATAATTTTTGTAAATTTTAGAAAGGACTGCAGCTCCTTAATACTAGTAGGTATAAGCTATTACTTAATAGTAGCAATACAAGCTAGATTTACGCTAATGCTACTTTTTATAATAATAAAATTTAGAAAATAAACTTTGTTAAAAGCAAATATGCACTTTTTAAAATTTATGTATAACTTTACTTCTTATAAAAAGTTAAGTACAGCGTGTACAACACGCTAGTGTAGCATAATATTATTATTATAAGTTTAAATGAAAATATTATCAAGATAAACTATATAAATATAATCTAAGTGCTTTTTTAAAGCTTTTTTAATATAGGCTTTAAAGCTTGCTAGAGCATTTATAAGCCTAAAAAGTATAATAAAATATTTAAAATATTTAAATTATATTCTAAAAGCAGTCTTCTACTTATCTCCTGCCTTAATTTTTAGATAATAGTAGGCGTCTTTAAGATCTAGTATTGTGTAGTAGTATATACCTAATAGGTAGTCTAGTGTCTTTCTAATTAGAAAAAGTAGGTAATAATCTTTACTTATAATAATATTAAAACTTTAATAATTTACGTAAAAGTAAAAGGTCCTGTCTTTTTTAATTATAAATAATATTAAAGCGCTTATAGAGCTAGTGCTGTAGCAAATTTTATTTTTTTTAGTTCTTTTTTATTATATTTATAGAGCACTTAAAGCTTATAAAAAAAAAGTATAAAAAGGCTTATCTGAAAGATTTTTGCTTTATTGAATAGAAATTACGTAGTTTAAGCTATTTAGTTGTAAAATAGTTTTAGTAGCTTTATTATTAAAAATATTAGTATAATTTTATAATATATTAAGTATACACTATACTTGTGCTGTAAATATATTTAGTACGTATACTTTAAGCTTAATACTTATATTATTACAGTGGGGTGACAAAAAAAAAAAGAAATCAATAAAGTTATAGTTTTCAAAGCTTTATATTTTAGTAACTAGAAGGGCTAGGCTAAAAAAAGTTAGTGATTTGGAAAGCCAAGAACCCCC